>JAKSZP010010562.1:0-256023 GCA_022478985.1 Massospora cicadina
TGGACTTATGAGTTGGGCATTGGCATTTCGCAGTAGTGGGTCAAGGCTGAAGTTGTATAAGAGTGGGCTCAGGGGGTCCCTTGTCGCAGGCCCCTTTGAGGATGGACACCATCCGTTAGGAAACCTGGGCCACGCACAGCCATTGTTGCAGATTCCGTGAGCAGCATCACCCAGTTAATGAAGCGGGGAGGTAGGCAGAATTGTTGGAGGCAGGCCCTAAGGTATTCCTGTTCTACTCTATCATAGGCCTTTTGTTGGTCAAGAATACAAGTGCCCCAGAGGCTGTGGACTGACACACATTAGCCACAGAGTGCACGTTATCCCAAATCGACCTTCTGGGGATGAAACTGAATTGTTCTGGAGAGATGGTGGCAGATGCTACCACAGTCCCTAAACGGTTAGCCATGATTTTTGTTAAAATTTTGGTGTCTGTGTTTGTTAGAGAAATGGGGCGCCAGTTGGCTAAGTCTAAGCCCCCTTTCTTGAAGAGTGTGACTGTAAAAGCCTCATGTCCTCCTGGTAGGAGGCGCGTTTCCAACAGGATTTGGTTTAGTGAGGCTAGCAGCAATGGGGATATGTATTTAAAATATTTTTTGTAGAACTCATATGGAATGCCATCTGGGCCTGGGCATTTTCAGTTTGGTGCACCGCAAATGGTAGTCCATAATTCGTTTGGAGTAATTAAATTCATTATTTCTGGGTATCAGAAAATGGTGCGGATATGAGCTCTGTCGAGAAATTCCACCATTTCAGCCGGCTGAATTGGTTTGGCTTGGTATAACTTGGAGTAATATCTTTGCGTTTCAATTGCCACTTTGGCTGGTGTGTCCACGATAGAATTATCCGATCTTCGCACCTGTGTGCAGGCCACACTCTGGCGTGGTGCAAAAATTTTTTTGAAGAAGTATGCAGTGCACTTGTCACCTTTAGTGATGCGTGTGGCCCTGTATTGGACACAAACCCGATGTTTGTGTTGCCTTTCAAGTGCGTTGAGGTGGGCTGCTGCCTCCGCCCACTTCTGGCCCCATGCAGGGCTATATCCTGAGGCTGGAATGTTGGACTCCAAGTGGGCCAATTCCACCAGCGCGCGCGATATAACCGCCGATGTGGCTCGTGAGCGTCTGGATGAGAGATGGCTATAGTGGCGGATGGTGTCTTTTTAAAAGTTGCCCATGTGGAAATGGGGTCCGCGCAAAATGGTGCAACAAACGATTTTGCCAAAGTTGCCTCTTCCACCCACATGGAAAATCCTGGCGGCTAGCTCTGGGGGCAGATTTTGCATCAATGTGGGCCTTTGCAACTGTGACGGGTAAGTGGTATGTTATTGAGACCAGTCAGTGGTCGGAGAATTCCATTTTCATTGTTTTGAAGTGGGAGATGTGGGGTTGGAATTTCGCCAGCGCTAGATTAAGGTCAATGTGGGTCATGGACCTTAATTGGCTGTAGTGGATGTGGGGACGCGTCATGTTTTCGAGCAGTGGGGCATGTCACAGCAGCACATCCATTAACCCAAGGGTGGCTTTTAGAACGCGTAGTTCTATGTGACCCTGTGGGGCGTGGGGTGAGGGCGGCCACCAGTCCGTTGGTGAGGTTAGCCAACAGTTCATGTCACCGATTAGGAAAGAATTGGGGGGTAGCGGGAGGGATTTGACCAACAAGAAAAATTCCTGACGCTCTTGTGCACCGTTTGGGGTGTAAATGTTGACAATTGTGTGTGCAACATCAGCTCATGAGAAGGTGACAACGAGCACTCAGTCATTTAGGAATGTTTCTGAAGATGTAAATTTGAAAAAATTGTTTTTCTGAATTAGCACCCCACAGTGCTTCAACCAAAAGGATAGGGATGGTAGGAGCATTGTTTTCCAAGCATCCTCAGAACCTCGTGGACAGTGGGTTTCCTGGATGGCCAGGATATCCACGGGTAAATTATTTTGTAAAAAACTCAGTTTCCTAGCCTGGGATGGGGAGGCCTTGAGTCCGGCGATATTCAGCATCCCTAGAGTGAAGGTTTCTCCCATTGCACCTTAGGTGCGAGGGGGTGGGCCCCCTGGCCCACCAGCCTCTTCCAGGTCCCCATGGGCTTTCACAGCAGCGTGGGTATTAGCAGCAACGCTATTGGGGTTTTTGTTAATTTTTGTGGAAAGAGTCGCGTTGGCTTTGGCCTTCACTTTTTGTTTTCCTGACGTTGGACGAATTTTTTGCGGTGCGGATAAGTTCAGTGCACCATCGAGTGGGGCAAAAAAAAATTTTTTGGTTGGGATAGGTCCCAAGTCAGTTTCAACTGGGGCTTGGGTGCAGCGATTGGGTGAGATTGAATCTCCCATTGGATCCTCGGATTGAGTGGCCCGTTCAGCTTGGGCCTCCCAATCTGATTGGGTGATGGATTCCCAAGTTGCTTCTGCCGCGAAGGTCTCCATGTCCTCCTGGCGTTGTGAGTGTGGGATGGTGGTGGTGACCTTGGCCGCTTCCTTGGCCGCAGTCCTACGGGCCTGCTTGGCCTTCTTCTGCTCCTGCGGGGAGATGGGCTTTACCAATAGGTAGCAGCCTTGTGCTCCCCACGGGAAAGCCTCTTTGGTGCTTGCGGTTGGTTTGTAGTGCGCCTCTCCACTGGCCATGGCCGCTGAGGGGTTCTCTTGGAATGTAACGCCCTCTTTAATGGGGCATGCATGTGCCTTATGGCCAAACGCATCACAGTGGGTGCAAATGGGGGGCGCGCTGTCCACGGTTACCCGGAATGGGTGAGTGGTGTGCCCTGCGATATCAATAAAGGTGGAGTGCAGGATCTGGGTTAGGTCCTTCGCGATCTCCTCAGTTGGGGTCAGAATTGCGATGGCTTTGCCAGTGCACAGGTGTGGCATCAGCATGAAACATTGCATTTTGAAATATTGTATTTCACCGTATATGGCGAGACCATCTTTCAGGTGTTGCTCCAAAATGTCACGTTTTACCGTAGTAGGCAAAAAGTCAAACGTGAGGAAAATTTGGTTTGATTTTGTCCATCTGGTGCGTTTAGTTTTGATGACCCGTTGCCCTTCGGGGAGATTGACCACTATGCGCACCGCTGCAGCCTCGTCTGCTGCTATTTTGCTTTCAAAACCTAGGTCCAGCCAACTGCGTGACATGGAGTGAGGTGCAACGTACACTGCGGTCAGGAAAATTTTGTGTACATCTTCACAAAATTTTTCCCATAGGGCCATTTTTTGGATGTCCAGATACACACGGACTCTGAATTCCACCGATGAAAGTGGCTGGGAATGTGGCATATTGATGTACTGGTTGCATCATGCTTGCCACGCGAGTATCTCCAGGAAAATTGTGACTGCCAGTTTTTTTAGATTTTTTTCTATTCCGCCAGATTCTCCAGGGCGTTTTCAAACGTTAGAGGCCGCGGGCCTTCCGCCTGCTCCTCTTGCCTTGCTTGCCCAACTGCTCCCAGACATGGTCGCAGACTAATCCCCTCTATGAGATTATCAAACTAGATTTAGTCTTGAATTGAATGGGTTGCAAAAGTGTTTGCAACGAGAAAGAAAAGTCAGCTATTATTATATTACATACTTTAATTACAATATCTTGTTTGTATAGTACATCAAATTGCAAAGCCAGATCTAACTACATAAAGTACATCAGGTAAACTCTACTTATATAAAAATTACTATGACATTGTTTTTGGAAGCCATTTTGTCAACTGACATCATAACTTATGTTTTGTTTTTTTAAAAAACCCTTTAAGACCTGAAATAATACTCACCTTCTTTATATGAACATGTAGTCATTATATGCTGCTCATATAGTGGACTTCAGGTCTCATAGTAAAAATGTGGTTTAACCAATGTAAATTATTCTTGCCATGAGACTACAAACTCTAATAGAATGGGTAGTGTAACTAGTTGGATTGACACTTTACAGAATGAGGTGCTTTTAATGAATCATAAGATACTTTAGTTCCAAGTTATATTTGATCTCTTATTGACCACCATTTATCAGGAACAATATCATGTTCACTCAAAAACTTCAATACTACCATTTAGTGACTTTGAAATAGAATTTTATTGATAGAGGTCAGTTCAATCATTTTTGTATTATATCTTTATACTCCAATATAAGGATTTTTATGGCTTCTTTCTGCTACCTGATAGCTAGTTAATTACTGAGGCAGATTGCTATATACATCACTTTTTAGCCAAGCAATCTACCACCTTTTTCAGATTATAGGTTGTATCATCATAGGATGGTTGACACATTAAGTTGATGCAAACTTTACACGTCTATGTTGTTAATTTCTATGACGCCATCTATATTTTATATAAAATTTTAATGCTGTTTTGGACAGCTAACGTCTCCAATATAACTTAATTCAAGTTGTCTTTCTTTACTTTAATTTTTAAATACCTTAAATATCGTTTAGACCATTAATTCAAGGTGTTTTAGCCAGTGCATAGCCACGTCTAGCATACCTCCTCTTTTTTAGCATTATGTGGTCCCAACTTAATGAGGGGATACACCGATTCTCTAGCATACCTCCTCCAACTAAGAAAGCTAGCTATAACTTTTGTGTGTACTTAGTCACATAAACTATTACAACTTATGCCCCTTATTAAAAAAGATAAAGCGCTTCCATAATTTTTTAGAGGATACCTAAAGCCCTGTAGGCCCTGCGGACCTATAATACTGAAGGTATTGAATAGCTCTTAGGGCTATGGACCCCTTGGACCCTCTATCCCATGCTTTTGGTTGTAGTATTGTCAAAAGACTATAAAAGAAGCTATGTTATCTATGATTCAGACTTTATGTAGCCAGGTTGAAGTGTAGTTTGTTGTGTGGTATTTATCTAAATGAAGCCTCAGAACCCCAAATTTTGCCTTAAGAGCATTGGTAAGAGAGATGAAATACTTATTTAGTATAACTAAAGTGAAATATAATCTCCTCAATTAAAAAAAGTGAAAATTTTAAGGCCAAGTTTATAATTAAGAGCGTCAATTACAGAGCTATCAAAATAAGATTCTGGCTTTCTAATACAACATAATCATAAGACCTTAATTGTTTCCCTCAATCAATAGAGAGGAGTGATTTAAGATGGAATTTAGAAAATATACTATATATTTGACCAACAATTCATTTGATAATATGCTTAAATAAGATGATATAAGTCACCTTAATGTTACTCCATCCATTTTTCATCTCTGCTCCTATTGAATCCAACTTTGAATACAGATTAATAGAAGTTCATTACTAGAGAAAAAGTATAATTTTATTTATACAGCCCTCTAAAAGCTTACAAGGAAGCAATTAATTAACAGAAAATGAAATAATTGCCTACTTACCTCAGCCGTGAGGTCCAGGATAATATGGTCACGCACCTGAAAGGCTACCAAATAATGGAGTAAGTCATTACGCCCTTAGTTTAGAAGTTTGGAAGCAATATGAACCTATAAATAAAAAAGCTTTGCGTTGATATGTTTCCACAAAGGGGAAAGTCAACTATTCTAAAATTTAATTATATGCTATTGCATAATCCTTGGCTGCTAATAATTACATCAAACTAGATGACGCGATCACCACTATGTTTTCCACTATTGAGGCATGCCCTGAGATACAGCTATATATAATTGGACCAAGTGTATCTTTTCCTGCATTTAAAAAAGAAAAGAGGATCAGAATGCAGCTCTTGTAGCCTTGATTACCAATAAATATCTTCTTCAGTTACCTTAGCCTGACCTCAAGTCCATTCCATGGAAGCAAAGAAGAAAGAAGACAAAAAAAATTCTTCTAGGGATGAAGTCACACCGCCAAGAAGCTCCGGCTTACCATGCCAAGGAGGTGGACAAGGATATTCAGCATGAAAAATCTCTTCATGTTGAAGAAACTTAAATGCTATAATAAAGAACCAAGCACCACCTAATGGTCCAAAAGTCAGTTCTTCTTATCTTAAAATTTTGACTTGCTTACTTTTTTTATAGGAGCCCATTTTCCTCACATTGCCACCATAACCTGGAAGCTTGTTACCCATAATCGCTGCCAAGGTTTACTAAATTCAAATTCTAAAGATATAGACATAAGATCTCCACTGATTTAATTTTCTAGAACACATTAAGCTTATCAGGCTAGCCCACAAATAACCTCATTATATGGAGCACGGCACCATCAGGCCTTAGTGCACATTGTCATTAGGGCTCACTCCTAACTCCCCATCCATTTTGATGGATTATCCTTTGTTACTTCTGCCATAGCCTTTTTAGCCCAGCTATGAATCATTGCTAGGAACTTGTTTTTTTCAACTATGTTATTAGTTGTATAGAATGCTGAAGGGTTTACATCTCTATTAGTAAATTATGTCTTATGGTTAATTTAGGCTTTAGTAAACGTTAAAAAGAATTTTATTACCTGGACTTGCTTAGTATAGAAGGACGACCATGTAGAAAAGATTTTAAATTTATACAAAGCCTGAAGTGTTTCACTATCACTTGTGGTTGAAATCCAAAAATACTGCACCTGTATTCTCTAGAGACAGTGATGGCACCAAAAAGTTCTCTAGTAATTGCCATAACATGGGTCCTTTGAATATCCTTCTGTAATCTGCCATAAATTTAGTGGTGGAGAACCTAAGTTAAAAAAGTTCTTATCTTTCTAAGAATATTACAACTTAAATATAATAATTTGTTATCTATATTTCTAGCCAATCTTATCAGAAACCCCTAAAACAGTGGTTCCCAGTTCTCAATCGCCTAAGTATGAATTTTTCTATATTAATGGGTTGCTACATTTTTGCTTTTGTAGGTTTATTAGATTAGGGTTTATATAATCCTCTTGTTGGCCCTAGTTAATACCCAAGTAAAAAGACTAACCAGGAAGAAACGAAAAAAGATTAAAATCGTTGAAATAGTATACCACCTTTTCTTGACTACCATTTTTTGATTTAGTGAAATGAAGGGCGTCATCCATCAAATAGAAAATAGGGGTTTCTCCAACTATCTGGTCTGTTCCTAACTGAAGAGAAAAAGCGGAAGAAGCAAAAGTTGAGACTTAACTCAAGTTGTTGATAGATCTAGATTATTCATGCCGTTTAGAAACCCTTTCTCATCACTTTCCTTATGGCTTGAAAGAAGGATGGCAGCGTTGGGGCTCTTTTGAATTACTAAAAACTTAACTCTATAACTAAAAAAGCTTTACCCACTTCTCTAAATCAAAATTATTACCTCTTTTATGGTACATAATATTTCTCAGCTATGGATCTTGATACCCTTAGTAGCTTTTCAAGCTTGCGCTTGAGAACCGAGCCAAATGTGCTCTGATATCTAATGAAAGTCTGTTAAAACTGACACAGATGCTACATGTGCTCTAAAAATGCTTTCTCAAATTTTCACCAAGATGTGGATGAGCTTTTAAATGACCTATATCTGTCATTTGTGTCTTAGTGTATATTGGCAATTTCATTGATGATTCTAAAAAACCTATAATGGCCACCTCAAATATTTCCTAGAAGTATGCAACTGGCTGCAAAAGCCTCTCTTAAACTTAGCCGTTTAAAAGCTTCATTCAACTTGAGATAAAACCCCTATGGCATAAGTGTTACAAAGCAAGGGATTTATCCCATACCTGTTAGGATTTCTGTGATTATAAATGTCACCCCCTTAAAGTTTAGGGATATTTTTAAGTAGTTACTTGTTATAGTAAGATCCTATAAAAATTGTCACTAAGTTTGTTGATCTTCATTAGCCCCTAGTTTTTCTTCTAGATAAAGTATTCCCTTAAAATATAAACTTGAGTAAGATCCATTCTTCTACATTTTAAAGGACTCTTCTTTTAAAGCTTATTTTTATCCACCCTTAATTTAACCATCACTCTTAAGCTTTTATATTATTTAAGGTGGGTGACTTAAAGATAATACCGCACTAGTTAAAGGGAATTTTGAATTAATGGGAAATGAGGATAAAACTTGGAAACCCTCAACGTTCAGCGTATGATAGGCCAAAAACTCCATGGACCACCTTTATGTTTAATATCTCGGTTTAGGGCATTGGTGCACAACGCTGAAACAATCATATGTGTCCCCTACCCTAAGTTCATCTAACAGGATTGAACTCGGGAGGCAGTTGTCATTGAGTCAATACTCTACCATTGGGGTACCCTCCCTTTAACCATCACTTTTAAATCATTTAAGGAATGTCAGCGATGATGCTGTGATGCTATACTATAACAACATGACGACCAACATGTAATTTTTATCTGTGCTACATAAGTAAAATCTTGTTCAAAAGCAAAGTAAACTATGGTAATATAATTGATAATGTTTGGCAGTATTCCTATATGTTAAGTATTCACCCTTTTCTATATGGGTTCACTCAACCAAGATCCTGACCACACCTTTATTTAATGGTTACAGTAGATAAAAGATCCTGATGTGAGGCAGGCGAGCGGGCGCTAATACCAGATATCACAACTTTAAACTTGTACACTTCATTGGGGAAGTCCAATAAAATTATGTTGGTATATTGTGTATATCTGTAATAGCTGTGCTAATCCTCATGGAAGACCATATATAAGACTTAAATGACCAGACAGAAAGTTGGGAAAAGGAGGCTCTGGAGAATTAAGATGAGTTTCAGAAGATGAAAATGATAATTATACAGAAACTTTTTCTTTATAAATAGGTCAGCAAAAATAGCTACTATATGTGTGACTCTTTTTCAAACTGAGTTTAGACTAAAAGAAAACTTTAATTTAGGACATGGGGTGATAGATAAAACATATTAATGGTTGAAAAAGGAATGTTATTGGGATTAAATGGTTGAATCATTTCATTTTGTGTTATAAACATGCTTAACTTGTATAAATCAAGATCATTCTTTCTCACATTATCAACATCAAGTGGCGGCTCATCCAGGTCCATTCATTATGGTCACCATTTATTTCATGGGTTCTTAGGTAGCAACTTATGCCCATAAACATATAGTTTAGAAAAAGAGCACTTAATAAGGTGAGACAATGTCCTATATGTTAATTAAGCAACAGCAAAAGATACCGCTTTATTCCTCTTTTGTACTTTTTCAACATCTTAGATGACCAAAGATAATAATTTCATTTTATAAATTACTTTTCTTCCAGGTGTTACATGGATGACGTCTAATTCTTTATACCATCAAACCTTTACCACCTAATAATCTTTTGACTATTGAATTAGTTTAACAAAACACTAAATTCTTGTTTTATATCATTGTGAAGACAGACGCAACTGATGTAATGTTTCAAACCATTAACTTCTGGTTTACTTGATGAAGTATATAATGAGCTATAATAGGATAATTAAGGTGTCAATAATTCAGCCCTTTATAGAAGGAACCTTGAAATGCCCAGTAATGTCCAACCATTTTATAAGAGGCTGAACCCAATAGCACTGGCTAATTATGGTAGAACTGGCTGATAAGATTATCCAGTTGCATACAATCGCTACAGAAGTCATAAATTCAATTACTTATAAAGATACAGCATAATTCTACACTTGATTAACAGACCTCCTAACCTTTTAATTATGATACCTTATATCATCTTTATCAACATAAACCACGAGTTGTTTTTGTAAGTTTGAAATCTTCTGATCAAGTCTCTATAGAATCATTTACAAGTCAGGTTCATATATCTATACCCAAAACCATTCATGGTACTTTGGTGAACTAAGACCATGTTAAATTCTTAAGAGCTTATGTATCCCTATGAAAGTACCTTGAGGGGTACTTTCAGAGTTCAGAATAAGTACCAAATTAAACTCCCAGCTCCAGAGACAAGTCCTCTAAAATTGGCAACTGATTGCACCCTCTTACTAATAGGACTAAAAGTAGATAAAGCAATGCGAGTTCCTTTTTTTAGTACTAGTGGTGCCCAATCCAAAAGGTGGAGCCGCCACGCATTCTTATTCGCAAATGGGCCAAACAAAGGGATTATCATAAAATAAAAAAATCCTAATATAGCCCTTAAGTTATCAGCCTTGGAACCATATCAGACGGTGAGGAGGCTAAGGGAAACTTTTGTCTGGCGCCCACTTTAGCTGGTGGACCATGGCGGACAGCATTGGGGTGGGAGAATCAGCGACATGGGGCATAAGGGGGTATAGTTGGGGGGGGGGGTTTGTTAATGAGGCCGGTAGTGTCAATTGACTCAATGTATTAAGCAAGTTGATGCTCAGCAAAAATGATGAGAGCCAGCACAAAAGTAAATGACTTGATGCGCCGGCAGGTTTTGGGATAATTGGGGTCAAAAGAGAAGTTTTCTCTGCAGCAATACAAGCGCGGCTTGCACTAAAAGCAAGCTCCTTATTTTTATACTTTACATCCTCCTCAAAATCATGAGGCAAATTGGGGATAGGAATACCCTCAACAAGAGGCTCCATTGCCCCATGGAGTTGCTGGAGAAGGAGGGTGTTGTCTGGGGCAGCTGCAGCCGCAACTGCCATTGTGTTAATATTTTTATAAACAAGAAACTCATTTTTCTGAAGAAAATGGCAGGAATGTGATTTGGAAAGTCAATAAAGAACTCCTCCAGAGCAAAATCTGGTTTCATGTGGCACACTGTCTGTCCTCCTCAATCCATTTGGGAGCCTCAAATGGATTGGATTCAGCCATCGCTGGGCCAGCCACAGAAATTGGGGCTGTGGCCGGAGCTGATTGGCCACGTGCTGTTGACCATGGCAGCTCAGCTAAGCAATGTGAGTTCCAATTATTGATTTAAGGTCATTTTATCTTTACGTCACTCATTGAAGAGCTAAGTGAACCAGCTTTATAAACTCTATCAATTAAATCAGAATGCTAAAACACAATTTGTCTTTAAGTTGTTAAAAGTCATCAAAATGACAGAGATAACATTTGACACTCAATCCATAAAAACAACATATATCCTGATTGTGAAAGAGCTAGAATATCCTATTGTCCAAAGTTCCCACTCGCTTTATAGTTATTTATTGAATCTTAATAAGGTAATAGAGTCAAATTTTTATCCTTCTATTATATTGTGTACTTTATCTACATTCTCTCACTAGTTTAGGGCACCAAAGTGCAAAGCCAGTTTTGATCATAAAAATTAAATTTTTAAACCATTTGGATAAGATACCTTAAGCTATTGTATGCTGGAAGCCATTTTTCCTACTTCAATGACAAGAGAAGCTAGAACCATTTAATTAATACATATTTAAGACCCAACAACAATATATATCAGCTTAATGTCATGTCCCATGACAATTTTGGAGTGAATAAAAAGGATAAGGAGAAATTGAGCAAGGCCAAAAGGATCAAGATGACCGCTCTTACTGATTTCTTTACACTGTGGATAAACGCTAGGTTAAGGCTAAGCAGGCCATGCAAATTCCCAGAATTTGCATAATGTGGTTTAAGAAATATATCAATAGGGCCAAAGATTTTCCATTTTAGTTTAAATGATGATGGTTAAGTATGCTTAAATCTTTATTCAGATTAATTATTTACAAATTTAGGATTACTAAAAATGGTAATATTCATCTTATATCAAAGCCTTGAGTTTGCACATCTTTAACTATAGAACTACCATCAGTGTAGTTTAGTTTTATTGTTTAGAAATCAATTCCCAGCCCCAATAAATTGATTCATGCCTATCCATAAGATGCCTTAAAGTAGTGTTTGTTAACCAATCTCTGTTAATTGTCTCTATTCCTTCTAATATAGGTTATTTTAATATAATTTTTATACCATGTTACCTTTTGCTTCCATTGCAGATCACCTCCTCATGAGGTTATCTGAGGTTATTTGTATACTATATAGGGGGTAACATCATACTAGGTGCTTTTATTATTGATGATAATGGACTATTCTTGGAGAGTTAGAGACACTCTAATTACATTAACTAAACAACGTTTTTATTATAATTGTTGGAATTTTTTGTGTTGGACCTTTCCATAGCAGTGATCATATTTGTTGGCTGTTTGCTGGGGTCACTAATACCCCAGCGTTATTGTTTTTTTAGTTATGGCTCAACTCAGAGTCTCTTTTTATTTCTTGCAGAAGGGCAGCTTCCCTTCCTGAAAGTACTTTTTTGTTTTGGACTGTGCAAGGTAATGCTTCATGGTCTTCTATTCTTTTTGGAAGCTTCAACTGCTTATATTAAACCAGACCTCGCTCAGCCTCTTGTGGCGTTGAAGGGATGAGTCAGATTTCACCCAATGCCTTCAACTTAGCAATTAAAGTTCTGAGCACCTTCTGGAAGTAGGGCAAATCATGTTCCCTTAATTCCAAACCTTTCAAGGGTTCTTTGCGCCCCATCAATTTGGACACTTTTATGGTATATATTTATATACATATTTTGGTCAGTCCCAGGACCTACCTTGCCTTGACGTCTTCAGAATGCCATTATCCAAGAGAAGTTTAATGAGCCCATCAGTGGAGACTGAGGTATGGTGGGCTCCACCTGCCTCCTCCAATCCTATGATTGGTTCCTTTCTTTGTGAATCCCTACCCCAACCAAAGGGAGGTTTGCTAATTTTGCTGCAAACGTTCTATGGGTGGGGACCCCTATAAATACTGCCCTTAAAAACATGAATTTTCTTTTCAGTTTGAAGCTTCTTTTACTTCCATTCCTTCCTTTTTGGAAGCACTTGAGGGTTGGTAGGGTTTTATGCCCAAACTACCAATGATGTTTCAGTATTTTTAATGCAAGACTTTAACCTGAGCCACCCCTATAAATACTGCCCTTGGAAACACCCATTCTCTTCTGAAAATGGAGATGTTTCTTGAGGTTTGAACTCTAATTTTGGGGCGACTTGGTGGTTGCCAAATGTCTGCCCCAAAGTTTTTACTAGTGTTTTTGTAGTTTAGTTGGTGTTATTTCACCCATGGCTCCCCCTATAGTTACCTCCCTTGGGAGGCCTATTTCTCTTAAGATAATGGTGGCATCTTCCAATGCCGCAACTTTGCTCTTGGGAAACTTAAGTTTTGCAGGGGTCTAGCCCAAAATTATGGTTAATGTTTCAAAAAAATATGGGGTTGTTTCACCCATGACCACTTTATAAATTTGCACTTTGGAAGACTTAACTTATTTTTTAAAAATGGTGTCATCTTTTGGTGTTGCGCCTTCACTTTCAGGAAAACTTAAGGGTTGTAAGGAGTCTATCCTCAACGGTTTGATTAACCTTTTATTGATGAATTTTTTATTTTAGAACTCCATTTCATAGAACAATTTGAATGCTCGTTGGAAGGGGGTCTGAGCGTAATGGTAATGAATGACAGTGTGCAGATGGAGATTGTAACAGTCATGGAGCCTTTGCTTCCCAAAAACACCATTTTTTAGAGATTATATATATTAACTATCTTTTATAAGCTCTTTTGGGGGCCCTTTGGACCAAATTCCTGTATATGGGATCACCCCTGAGAATATCCAGCTAACCTTTAACATAATTCGCCACACTCATGGGGTAAAAAATTATAAAAATATTGTGTCAATAGGTGTGCTTTTTAAGAAGATGTTACTGGGTATGTTCCCTCAATTATAAGAGTGATAAAATATCCCACTCCTTTTTTTATATAAATACATATCCTGGTGGAATGCTTTAGTGTAAAGCTGATCCCACCTTGGGTTTGATATCATTATCTGCATTAATAATGATTATTTGAGGTATTTTTTCTTTTGGCTACTCTTTATCACCCTTTAGGGAAGCTTAGAACAACAATTTTAGTGGTTACTGGGGCCAAAGATCTTTATTGATTTAGAACTAGCTGATTACCTTGAGTTACGCTACTTACTAGGTTTATGGTTAGGGCAGGTGCTTCCCATGGTATTCCCACTTTAAAGGTTAAAGGTTTGGCTGATTATCAAATTGGTACATCTCACTTGACGGGCCATTACTTTACAGTAAAAAACATGCTGTACTTAACTATCTTTGGAGTAGTCTGGTGGCGAAAATATGATAAAAACCGATTTGAAGGCTATTACCTTAGCTCTGTTTTTAGAAAGTAGTCAATAGTTAACAATCCTTAACTTGGAATGCAGCACTCTTAGAAACTTGCCACTGTGGCTTAAAGTACATAATCTTAGTCTTACGCCTCTGCTGAAGCCCTTCCCTAAGCACATCTACCACCTTATTTAGTGGTATCAAAGTCTTCATTTGATGTGGCTTTAGCAAATGCCTTGTCATATCATTTGGTGTTTGATTATGATTTTATACTCACAGCGGACTCGGTTAACTTTTCCTCTCCAATTTATCTTCAACTCTGCAAAAATTCAGCATTAGATGATTAGGTTAAAGTGCAACAAGCAAAATGAGCCCTTTTTCACTGTACCGCTTCAGTATGCTCATTACTAAACTTTGTATAAAAAGCAGACAATACTCTACACCATTGGGTATATTATCAGTATTTAAATAATATCACCATACCTGATCTGCATCCTATTCCTGTGTATGCACAAATTGCCTGCTATGTGAAGAAAGCCAAAGTCTTCTCCAATCTGGATTGCTTGAACGTTTTTAACCAGATACACGTCAAAAATGGACAGAAGTTGCTCACTAAATTTTGCACAGGAAAGGGATTACCCAATCCCAGGTCATGCCTTATAGTATTGATATTGCACCTGCATTCTTTCAACTTCATACTGTTGCAGTGTTGGGGGATTAGTTGTGTTTATCTGCTGTGGCCTATATAGGTGTCATCCTGGTTTTCTCCCTTGTCCAAGCATCCCGTGTGGCTCCTCTGAAGAAAGTAGTTGAGCATTTAAGAGCAGCAAACTTGAAATTGAAAATAGGCAAATGTAAATTTTAGTCATAGGTCAACTTCTTTGAAAACATCGTTTTTGACAAAGATCATATGATCATTACAGATAAGGAACAGGTAATTTGTGATTGCCCACACCAACCTCAGTTAAATGATTGAGGAGCTTATGGAAACGTGCACATTTCTGAAAGTTTACACCAATTCTTTTGGAGGTTGCGGCAGCTTTGCATTAGGCCAGTGGAGCTAAATCCCTTTTAGTGTTTATCTGCAATAATGTATGCCTTTCAAGCCATAAATTGCACTTTGCTCTCCATATCAGTGCTTCATCACGTGGATCCTGATGGGGAGTTTATATTGGTAAGTGACGCTTCCATTTTGCTAGTGATGCTGCTCTGCTCCAAGCAGGTAAAGAAGAGTTGAGAATCCTGTAGGATAATTTCCTAAAAGATATCCTTGCATGAGTTAAATCACGCTTTTTATAAAGAGGAACTTTTGGCGGCGAAGGAGACATTAACTTACTGGCACCATCATTTACCTGGTTCTTCTCAGACATTCTTGGTTCATACTGACCATTGAGCGCTGTTGTAGTACCACGCCCCTCATGTCTTCAACCCCCACAAAAATCTCGTTGTCATGAGACCTTGGACCATTTTGTGTTTTCATATGATTTTACAAAAGTCAAGGAAAAGGATCTAGATAATGCCTTAAGTCGCAATACTGCATTATCACCTGTCTCAAGGAGGTGAAGCTCAATAACAATCATTTGATGATTCCCCTGGGCAAATTTAAGTTTGATAATCCACCTTTAAGTGTTGGTGCTCCAGGTCTTGTTTCCTTAGAGAATCTGGAGGATTATGGTAGGTTCAAACATATTGACTTGTCACAGAATGTGTCCTCAGAATATAGCATAATCTTTTCCAAGTGCAACATAAACCAGGAAAAATTATTGAAGAGGTACCATATTGAGATGATTTGGTATGGTTACAAGAGATGCTTGTAAGTTCATGACAGACCTCTTTGCTTGGAGTTAATCAAGGAGTATCATGATGGATAACCGTGGGCCATCATGGGAAGGCAAAAACCCTGGATCTTATCTGCCGCATGTATAACTGGAAGGGAATTTCATCCCAGGTTGCACTTTATGCCAAGGTGTGCCCTGTTTGCAATAGATAAACCAACTTTTTAATCCTCTTTTTGGTTTGTTGGTAAACATCCAGAAAGTAGAGGTGCATTAGTCTTCTCTCTCAGTTAATTTTATGGTTGAGTTACCCCTATCTGAAGTGTACAATGTCATCATGTAATTATGGACTGGTTTACTAAGCTCTACCATTTTATTGCATGTCACTCCACATTGATGATGACCCAAATGCCTAAGCTTTTAATCTTTCACGTTTTCTCCACCAATGACATCCCTAAGGAGATCATCAGTAATTGTGTACCTCAGTTCACATCAGTATTTTATAGAAGAGTTATTCATAGCTCTTTAAATTTGTCCGTGCCGCTCTACTGCCTTCCGCCCACAATCAGGTGGGCAGATAGATTGAGTGAACCAATGCTTGGAACAATTTTTGTGGTATTACATGACTGCTAATAGCTTAGTTGTGCCTCACACATTCCTTTAGCAAAATAGCTATAACAACGCTAAGCATTTCTCTACATGGTGTTCTCCTTTCTTTGCAAATTATAGCTATAACCCAGCATACAACATGGATCCCAGGTGTGGTTCTAAGGTGGAAGAGGCGATTATTTTGCTAAGTTCATTAGGAAAGTAAAACAAGGGGTAAATATAAACTTGGGGGCTACCATGAATGCTTATAAGGAGAGTAAAAAAAAGAAAAGAATAGTGGCCATGAATACAAAGAGGTATATCTGTTATGCTCAATGCTAAAAATACCTCTATCAAGCAGCCATGAAAGAAGCTGGGACCAAAGAGGATAGGACCTTACTGCATTGTCAGAAAGGTGGGTCATGCCTCCTACCAGCTGGTTCTTCTGACTCTGTTCCAAATATTTACCACGCTTCGTGAGACTAAACTGACTAGTATTAAGGGTTCTCATCCTGAGACCCTAGAATCATATGGAATAGTTAGGGCACCTGAGTAGGAAGTGGAGGAGATAGTGGCATCCTATCAGTCTAGAAAAAGGCTTGAGTGCCTCATTTTGTGGAAAGATTTTTTGATTTATTAGAAAACAGCCGGGTTCCATCTTTTGATTGTTTCCATGATCAAGATCTGATTGTTAGGTTTCATAGCCGCTTTCTAGATGCTGCTGGTCTTAAGCCCACCTCCAGAAATTGCAGCAATGAAGCTACCCCCTGCACATAATAACTTTTCTCTGGCTTTAGCTCATGGGGTAGGGTGGAACCACAGAAAATGGAAGTTATGTCATGTCCCATGACATGATTTCTGGAGTGAAAAAAAGGACAAGGAGGAATTAATCAAAGTCAAAGGTATCAAGATAGCCGCTTTTACTGAGATTAGGTATATTGTGGATAAACGCTGGGTTAAGGCTAAGCAGGTCAGGTAAATTCCCAGAGACGCAAGATGGGGTCTCAGATAATACATCAACGTGGCTGAAGATTTTCCATTATATTTTAACTGATGATGCTTCATTACGTTTAAACTTGGAATGCAGATTAATTCATTTGCAAAATTTAATATTACAAAATGGTGATATTCAGCATATATTGAAGTCTCAAGTTTGTACATACTTGAGCTATAGAACTATCATTAGTTGTAGTTATTGTTTTATTAGCCAGAATTGATTTTTAGCCTCCTAAATCGATTTAGGCTTATATTACTTAATTTGTCTCAAAATTTGTTTGATCAACCATTCTCTCTGTTGGTTCTCTTTTCCTTTAAATAAATGTTGTTTTTATATACTTTTTCTAATTTTGCTTTTTCTGCCCTCATGGTCACCTCCTCATGAGGGCTTTCTGGGTTTTGTTTGTTTAAATTGAAGGGCTTGGTACAATATTAGGGGTTTTTACTATTATTTTATTAATAGTCTATTCATAGAGAGTTAGAGACACTCTATTTTACTTAGTATGTACACAGAGATATAACCATAAATTATCTCCAACTAAAGTGCTTATTAATATTAAACTTTTCTATAGCTTCATCATTAAGAAATCTTGTGTTCCTATTGATACACCCTTTAGAAACCCTGATATCAAGCTATCATGTTCTCTATACAGATGCCCCCTGCTTGGAACCCTTAATCCACATTATACTTTGTTAAACTTATATTTTGAACAAGTAGCTTTTGCAGATGTGTGTCTATCATGTAAGTCTTGTTGGAAACCATATTAGCCATTATGCTAAACCCAGTAACAACCCAAATAAAAGTATTAATTAGTTTTATTAAGGGGTGAATGGCAATTTGGTAGAGCATATGACTACTAACCTGTGGGTAACAAGTTTTAACCCTCCTTTGCACATTATTGAGGAGCCATCCAAAGGCTCCTTTTGGCCGTTAGTAAGTTAGCTAGAACTAAAACCATAACACGATAGTTTCCTTCCAAATTTGAGTCTTAATCAGGTGGTGGTAAATGGTGCTTCTTTAACTGAGCTTCTCAGACCAGGTTTCGTGACAACACTTCTTCCTTTCATTATTAATGTCTGTGCCCTGATTGGATTACATTAAAGTAATACTATATAATGAATTATATATACTTATAGGCATATACTGCAAGTAATAGTAACACTTTCTTAAATTGTAAGTAGTTTAATTATTTGTTTTTCTTTTTACAAAATTTTATATTCATTATAATGTTGTCTTATGTTAGACTATATGACTTTCAATTTTGCGCCTGTTTTATTTAGTTTATCTATTATTAGATGTTATCTAATTAATATTATGATGCCATTAAAATTAAGTACTATACTTTTCCTTAATGTATAGAATCTCTATACTATTAATGCCATCAAATAATTTAGCTTAATTAATATAATTCACTAATTTGATGTATATTCTTATTTAACTGAGGTAAGCCAACCAGGGGATGGACACTAATAAAACAGAAACTATGAAACTAACCAACTAAAAACATGTACTGACCTCTCTAAATGAGCATCAGGAAACACAAAAGTAATGAAAAAAACACCTACCAGGTGGCACAGCAGTGAGCTGCTTATTTTACCATAGCTGAGGGGGAGGGGGATCAGGCGGATCATCATCATTGGGTTTGGCATTGAAGAGGCAGATCAATGCTGATAGCAAGGTCTTAGGGCATCTGCTGATGAGGGTCGAGGAGAGGTAGACAGCAGTTAAGTTTGACAATTTGGGCCTGGATAAGGGACTCTATGAGTTTGGCAACATGGTGTTCAGTTTGTATTTGGGTGTCAGGAACTTGGGCTAATTTCGCAATGTTTGCTCTGGTGACATGTGTGGATGGGGAAATCTCTGCCAGACTAACAACATGTTTGACAACGGTGGTGGCATTTTCATAGAGACTTTGGATTTCTTTTTTTGCAGTATAAAGAAAATTAGGGGGGAACAAGGGGATGCTGACCTTTTTTAAATTATCAATAAATTTTGTCATGGATTTGCAAAGATGGCAATTTTTGGGTGAGGCCACCGCGGCCTTGGCAAGCTGGTGGTTGCTTTAGTATGGGATAGCATCAGTTTTGGGGAAATATTGTTTGGGTGGGAATGGGGCATTAAAGTCTGAATTCATAAAAGGTATTATATTGATTATTTTAGCTGGAGGTGGGACAATTTCACCAGATTTGGTCACTTTATCCAATAAATCCCAGGGGTTTTAGTTGATTTGGATTGATTCAGTGATAGGTGACTGTGGTTGGGTAAGTTTTGAGGTGAAGGTAATTTGGATTGAACATTGGTCCAAGCCTGCACCCAATTGGTTGGCATGGGTGTGAATTGGCCATCTTGGGCTTGAGGTGCTACATTTTGCTTCTGATTCAAGCGCATGGCCTGTGAGGGGTGGTGGCAGCAAAAATCCCCACTCAAACGCTGTTGGTTTGGCCTCATGGATGGAGTTGACCGTGTTTGCAGGGTGTGAATTATATTGACATGATTTTTTCATATTGTCCAATTCATAGCAGAGGGGGAAAACTGTGCAGCCATTTTCAATGCAAGCCCAAAAAATATGGTATGGTGCAGATGGGATATAGGCACGTGGTGGGATGTGCTGGGCCATGTTTAGCTGGTGGGGGGTAATGGTTGCCATTGCCCAAGATGCTGCTAGTCTCTCAGCATCACTTGGGACAATAAATTGGATGATGGGGTCTGTGCCATAAGTGGACAGCCCATACGTCAACTCCTCATAGGGTGTTTGAGGGGGAAGGTGTGAGGGGAGGTTCACAATGGTCACCACAAGTGTGTTATCATTGGGGAGGCGTGTACAAGAGGTGGTAATGGGTGTTTTTATAAATTAAGGGCGTTACTGCTGCAGCTTCCGTATCCTCTTCAGTAGGGAACTAAATATCAAAGTAGCCCTTGTAAGAGCAGAAGTCAATAACCCCTGCTGGTGCAAAGGTGGCCATTGTCAGCTCATTTATCGCTTTGTCTGCATATGTGAAGAGATGTCCATACTTGATGCAAAAGCAAAAGCAAATATTTAATTGGGGTAGGGCTAGGGGGTGGGGGTGGTGTGGGTGGACTTGTGCAAGTTCAGTGCTAGGTCCCTTGGAGGGACATAGCAGCTGGATGTAATTGGCGGACTGGATGAGCCAGTATGCATGCGTTTGCTTGCTGGGTGGCAAAGACTAGCAGGTGGAAAACCGTTGCCTCATACTGGGGAAGTAGGTGGGGGATACAAGGAAATAAATTTAGAAATTGTTGTGGTGAGGCGGTGGTGGAAAATTGACTTGTGTTTCAAAAATTGCTCAAAATTGATGTCGATTTAATGTATATTTGTATGGTAAAAATGTAACTTATATATGACCACTTTATTATAGTCTAATATGAGATTTAGAGATATTTTTTAACTGCAACAAGTTTCTACACTCTTTGCTATTATATGTGCCGTCTCAAATTCTCCTATAATAGCATGTTGGTTCCAAGTATATCTGTTGTTGAATTACCACGTGGACGGTTTAAAATGTTTTGTATATCTTCTCAAAGTCCTCTTCTTCTAAAGCCACTTTCTATTGTCCTGTAGCATGATAGTAGTGATGCAAAAAAACAATTTGATGTATGACTTAGAAATTTAACTTTATACTATAGATAGTGCTCTTTACAAGTGACATAATTAACTTTGGTAGAAACTTGCACAATAAAAATTAGAATGATAAGCACAACAAAACGTTTTTGCCATAAATCTAAAGTATTGTAAGGTCCATATCCTGAGTAATTTTCTGGACACTGAGAAAGGGTATTAATTTAAAATAACAGTTGTTGAATAAATGTATTTGGGGGTTAAAACAAAGCTAAACTTTAAATCATACAAAAATACTAACTGTTATAAAATTGGCAGTATTTAATAAATATGCCGGCAGATTTTGCATAGGGTTTGACCCACTGAGCAATCAGGACCAATGATATGATGATCGTTGCCCTCAAAAACAACAGAATAAACCTTTAAAAAAAATGGAGCACTTGATCCCACAACTTCTTTTTATTAATATACTTAATATCACAGATTCTTCCAATTCCGCTTACTCTAAACTTACTTTATAACAGCCTCCCTTGATCATCTTGTCTCGCCTATATTGTAGTGACTCTGGATACTACAGCTTTTATGGCTTAGTAATTTAATTCGCCATATCTTATTGGGTCCATCGATTCTTCATTCGTTAATTTCACAATTGCCTAATTCAAAACGATTTCCCAATAACCCAATATTGCCTCATCTCAAGGCGCTCAAATAATTATTACTTATATTAAACTCAGAAGATCCTACCCATTCCGCTATAATGAATTAGAGCTTATCGTCCAGTCATATCAGAATTGCAACATTACCCCCCCCTTTGACTGGATGATAAGGCTCATATTTCTTATATGCTTGAAGGAACTTTGCATGCACTTGGTTGATGATCCGACCACTAGTGGGGTCCTTGATAGTATATGCATCCACACCTGTCTTTTCAATAAATTTGAATGGCCCAATACAGATACTGGCCAACTTGTGTTTCCAGCTAAACCCAAGTTGGTCATGGAAGAGAACCATATCACTTTCCTTGTACTGCACCAACCCTCTTTGATGTACCTAATCAGCAGCCTGATTCCTGATCTTCTTGGATAAGCTGAAGGAATATGCTTCAGTCTGCAATTTGATCAGAATGTTTGCAAGGTTAGTCAAATAGCAGTGGGGTTCCATCCCACCGGTGTCTTCCACACACAAATAAAGTAACTCTGGAAGAGCTGGGTATCAGCCATATAGTAGTTGGAAGGGACTCTTCCCCGTGGCAGAATGGCAACTGATGTTATAGGCGAACATGGCAGTGGAAAGAAGGGAGGTCCAATCAGATGGTCAATCCATTACTAATTTTCGTAGGATATTCACCAGAGTCCCATTCACTCATTTGACCATTCCATTAGATTTGGGGTGGTATGGGGTTGTTAGAACCCCGTGGATACCCATAAGCTCATTCAGTTTGGGGAGGATATGCGAGGTGAAGTTAGTTCCATTGTCAGTGAGAATAAAGTGAGGGCATCCATGTCACTGAATAAGACACTCCATCACGAACTTGGCTACTGTAACTGCCCCAAATCTTGTATTGTCATTGCTTCAACCCACCAGGTCAAGTGGTCAATAGCCACAAGCATGTACCTACTCCAGTTAGCTCCTGTTAGCAAGGGACCAACGACATCCAGGGAAACAGTATGCCAAGCAAAGTGTGGTTTCACTACCTGATATGAAATCATATGGTGGAATGGCTTCTCCACTTGGCGTTGATAGCTACAGGAAATGGTTTCAAGCACATCAAAGCTCATACTTTCCCAATAGTACCAAGGGCGCAACAACTCCATTGTCTTACACACCCCACCATGTCCAATTGCCTTGTGGGCGCTCATAATAATTTCCATCTGGTCTAAGGGCTGTGGAAAATTCACCGTAGAATCGTCAATCCACTTGTATAGTCCCCCATTCCATTGGAAGGTATTCACTCTCATTTTTTTGACGCTTTGATCACTTGGAGCGGTTTGTCATCATACTTCCCAAAATCATTTTGTCAAACATTATATTGCTTACATCTGCTGCAACTGCAATTGTTGGCAATCTCAATAAGTAATTGGTATTCTGGTGTTTTGCTCCAGGCTGATGAAGGATTTTGAAATTGTATGCCTGCAATTTAAGAGCCCTTTTTGGGCCAGGCGACCTTCCAGTTCTTTTTAGATTTTGTAACCAGCGTATTGAGGCATGATCTGTTACAACTTTTAATTTCACTCCATACATATACACCCAGAATTGCTTATAGGCATAGATCACCACTAAGCACTCCCACTCGGTCCAGTTTAATTGTGCTCATGGCTGTTCAAGCTATGACTGCAATATGCCATGGGGTGCTCCTCTCCTTCCTCATCTTTTTGGGATAGGACTGCTCCCACAGCGGAAAGGGATGCATCTGTCTGAATGATGAACTATTTTCCAAAATTAGGATAGCATAACACCGGTTTGCTGATCAGTTCCATTCAAAGCATATCAAAAAGCGCGTTACTGCCATTCCGTCCAATCAAAAATGGTGTCTTTCCTTAATAACTCGAATAGTGGGCCCCCAATACAGCTGAAGTTAGGGATGAAGTGCCAATAATATCCAATCATTCCCAAAAAGACCTGTATATCCCACTTGCTGTTGGGTGGAGTCATTTTCTGAATAGCTTCCACTTTGGCTAGTTGGGGTCTCAGCCCTGTGGCATCAACCACAAACCCCAGGTACTCCAGCTGGTGCTTAAAGAAGTGGCATTTCCAAGGTTTGATCTTTATGTTGGCCTCAGCGAGCTGGCGGAACACAGCTTCTAGATGATCAAGGTGTTCAGAGAAGGTTCAGGAGAAAACATTAATGTTGTCAAGGTATTCAAGGACACACGACAGATTTAGGTCCCCCAGAATAGTATCCATTGCTCGTTGAAACGTAGCTGGGGCATTACACAGCCCTTGCGGCATCCAAGTTTGTTGAAAAAGACCTTTAGATGTGATTACCGCGCATTTTTCCTGCTCCACTGGTGGCAACTCAATTTGCCAGTAATCTGAGATCAGGTCCATAGCTGAGAAGAACCAAGCTCCTCCTAGCCAATTCAAAGCGTCATAATTCTGCAGTAAGGGATAGGAATCCTTTTTGGTGATGCTGTTGATCTTTTGGTAGTCTATTACTATGCAGTTGGTGCCATCCTTCTTTTTAACAATCAGAACAGGTGAAGCCCATGGACTCTTGGATGGTTCAAGCATCCCTTGCGCTAATAGCTTGTCAATTTCCTCAGTTACTACTTATTTCGCCACCCTTGATCAGAGGATTGGCCTTGACCTGATGGGAGGATGATCTCCAGTGTTCAGCTTATGAACCACCCCCCGCACACATCCTAAATCATTGTCATCAACAGCAAAAATCCCTTTATATTTTTGAAATAAAGCGATTGCCCTATCCTTCTGTGGTTCTGACAGCCCCATTAACTTGTCGCGGGATACAACAGCCATTACATTGAGTGGTGGTTCGAAAGGCAGACCAAATTTCTCCAGCGACCCAAATTCATGGAACAAAAGAACCTCCTCAACAGGAATTAAGTGTAAATATTCCACTATTTGGTGGTGGTAGATTTTCAGTGGAACCATTTGTAGATTTGCAAGCAAAACTTTGATCTCCACCTGCCCTGGTAAAATAATGCCTGGGATCACGTGAGGCTCAAACCATGCTTGCTGATATGGCCCAATAACCTCCCCATAGAGTCCATTAGAAATTCAATCACCAAGTCAGTGTTCACTATAACCTAATGCCTGGATGGAATAGATATAGGTCCAGCAGCTCTGAGCGGCAGACCTTAATGTTCATATATCTGTTGAGGAAGGGCCCAGGTTTTGCCCTTTAACTGATGGTAAAGCACTGGAACTACTCCGTTGCTATAAGCTAGATTAATATTCCCCATATGCACCAGGTCATTTGGTTCTCCGCTAGAGGTAAAGTGGATTGGGATTCGCTGAGCCAATTTTCAAAAGTCTCATTCATCATATCAATAACAGCCCCTTAGTGTCGCAAGAAGGCAGTTCCAATTAACAGATCATAATTGCTATTTGGTAACACTATAGCTGGAGCTACCATGACAATAGAACCAAACCTCAGTGGAAGGGCTCTGTATGCACCCTCAGAAACTTTATTTTCCACACCAGCAGTGCCGTATACCATCTGGCGTTCCACATCTGGTTTTAATGCCAACCTAGCCACCAATCTGGTGGAGACTATATTGATGGGGGGTTCTTGGTATCTATGATGGCACGGACTCAGATCTTAGCTACAACCAGGTCACAGTAAGTACATTCAGAGTAAGATGCATCTCGACTGTTTATGTCATGGACATCTAAAGAATCCCTGTTTCCAAGGAAACATGCAATCCCTTCATTAATTCTGGGGTATTGTTTTGTAATATTTTTGACTGGAAGAGCGATGCTTACTGCTTGTAAGAAAGGTGCATCCAAGGAGGGGTCTAACTTCTCAGGGGTTACTTGGTCAAACATTTGACAAGCGTACAGCTTGACCTGCATCTGAGACCCCTTTTTCACCATAGCCGCTGAATGTACTTGTGTCAAAACATTCACCCCTCCAACTGGCTGCTGATATAAAACTGACTCATCATACAAGTAAACTTCTGCTGAATATTCTAATTTGGGTTCAGGTGGGATGTTCAGGCTTGGTATAGCAGAAATATAGAGTCCCTTCTCTACTCCGCTCTGACTTTTCCCTTGCTGTACTGTATCAGTTGTACACAAGAGACCGGTTGATTAGGGCATCATCGTGCCAGATGCCCCTGATGACCGCATTTGAAACAGCTGACCCCATAGGGCCCACATCCCTGATTAATGCAATACAACCTACAGTGAGAGTTGGTCTGAAAATGATCATCATAAACAGGTCTAAGGCGATAGCTGGCCTGAGGATGATAAGCAGGAATAGGGTGGACGTTTAACTGCTGATGATAACTTGATAAAATCTGAACTGGAATGACAAAGTTCCCCAAATATGATGGTTTAGCAGTTATAGCAGAAGGATTCCGCTCAGAATTAGCTGGAGGGAAATTGGCTGATATATGGTACAAGAATTGAACAAGTTTAAGCAAAGGTATATCTTCATCCAACAGTGGGGCCTTTACGTTATGTAACTCAAAGTATGGCTTCACAGCAGAAGTCATTACAATACACACATCAGCTTTGGATAAAACTCTGGCCCCAATTAGCATGTGAGCTTCCACTGTAAATCGCTCAGCAAATGCAGTGAGAGTTTCATTCCGCTGTAACTTGATGGTCAAAAATTTGACCTTCCTCTGGGACATCTTTGCAGTTCCGCTAAACAACTGCAGCACCTTATCTTTGACTTCTTGGTATATAAGGGAACTACCTGAAAGGTAACAGATGACTTGATCAGCACTTCCAACATCCAAGGAAGAAATCAACAGTTTTGCTCTTTGTCAATCTGAGATTCCTTCAATTGCAATCTCAAATCGCTTAAAGTACCCATGAATATTCCATTCATGATCAAATGGGGGCAGCTTAGTGCAGTAAACCTCCTGAAGCAGTTCATCTTGTTTTTTAAGCACAGCATCCAACGCCAGTTTTAGCTCCACATAGGCAAATGAACCAGAGTGTTGGGTAGGATATTTATCAAAACAATATTGATGCAACATAGCTGGCAACTAAGTTTTTATCATTTATAATTTGATCAATGGGCCCCCTGTAGTGAGCTCCACTGTTATAGAATTGGCAGTATTTAATAGATACGCCATTAATTTTGCACAGAGTTTGACCCATTGAGCAATCAGGACCAACAGTATGATGATTGTTGCTCTTGAAACAACAGAATAAACATTTAAAATAAATATATAGCACTTGCTCCCACAACTTCTTTTTATTAATATACTTAATATCACAGATTCTTCCTATTCCGCTTACTCTAAACTTACTTTACAACAACTTCCCTTGATCATCTCATCTTGCCTATATTGTAGTGACTTTGGGTGATACAGCTTTTATGGCTTAGTAATTTAATTCGCCATATCTTATTGGCTCCATCAATTCTTCATTTGTTAATTTCACAATTGCCTAATTCAAGGCAATTTCCTAATAACCCAATATTGCCTCATTTCGAGGCGCTCAAATAATTCTTACTTGTATTAAACTCAGAAGATCCTACCCATTCCACTATAATGACTTAGAGCTTATTGTCCAGTCATATCAAAATTGCAACACTGACACACATATATATATGATAATCATTGAACATTGTCGGTTAAATTTCATTGTTGAATCCTTAGATTAAATAATTTTGGGTGCATTGCAATATATCCACGTTTTCTTAAATGTGTATCTATATATTGAAATGAATTTGCAACCATTAAGTTTGGTAAATCTAAATTAAAGATAATTTAAAGAGCCATACTAGCTGAGAGTGATTTCAAGATAACTTTGGATTTAAAATTTGTGTTTTTGATTCAAATAATAAATTTAGATTTACTTTAGATAAATTCAGTTCCTGATCACAAAAGTACTAGTAGAAATTATGATCTGTTTATCAAAGATACCTACTCACCAGACCATAATCTTATTTTCATCCTCATTATAAGTAATTTACAAAAAGATATCATAGACTATTTTGCCTCCTACTATAATATGGTATGTGCTCTTAATACTTCTTATATATTTAGTAGTCTACATCTACTAAAAAATTAGAAATTGACTTGCATGATACCTTTTTAGCTTACCTAATTTTTCATGGTGGAAATACCAAAGACTACTAACCTAAGTGATCTAAGCCATAAGGCTTCTTTGTTATAATTTTCCTAGAGTTTATATCAGGGATAATGCTTTATATATTTATCACTTGCTTGTCTGTATTTAATATAATTAAATATGATTTTTGAAATCAACTAATATATGTTATGCATTTGCAGTCTTAATAAAAGTAATTAATATAGACTTTTAAATTTCTATTCTGTTGCTGCGCTATGATCTTAATTTCTTCCTGTAACTATGCTTACATATCCTGAATAACAAGTTGAAGGCCTTAGTAAAACTTTCAACTAACATTTTAGAAATTATAGCATTAATAAAACATTTTGTAAGTAGTTCATCTGAATTGGTTTAGTCCTAGGCGTTCAGCTCTAATCTCATGACTAGAATCTTATAGTTCATTTTTAAAATCTAACTTACACATTCTATAGTTGCATGCACTAAAATATAAGTTCAGGGATGCCTTAAACATAACTTAATGCCATATATGTTTATATATTCTCAAGTGAGATCTTTTACTAAAAGATTGATACCATGTAGTCTCTTGTGGATACTGAGTGTTATTATAAAATCTCTCATCTTGAACATATTAGGTTACTATGTGTTGCATTTTTAAGTGATTTATAATATTTTATAGCTGATGAGGTCTGAATAATAAATTTTCATCTGCCTGCAATTCTATACTGGCAGTTTGTATTCATCTTCTGTGAATTTAAGTACCAAACACGTTATTATGACAATATACTACTTTAAATCTATTTTTCATGAGCATATATAATCTAATTGTATTTTATTTACTATTATCAGTTCTTTTTTGCTATAAAAAGTGCTTTATTAAACTAAAGTTCACAACCTTATTAAGCTATTAGTTAACAACTGGTCAAATTGGGACATAATTCATATGCATGTAAAATCAGAATTTAATTTATTGATACTTTAGAAGACCTAAACATAGCTATAAATTTTGTGGCTTTAAGATTTTACACAAGTATAGTCTAGTATAGTTCTTAAGCTTTGTACTAAACTTTAAAATCAATTATCATTGTAGAATTTACTTTTAATCCATTGTATGTACAAATTAAGTCATATACTGTTTTTCATCACAAGTAAAACATCTAATGAATAGTATTAACTTTATGAATCTATAAATTTTCATTTTATATTATAATAAAGTTTTCTTATATTTCTGAATTTAAAGTTATACCCAGTCACTTGTTATTATTATTGTGCTATGAAAAGTACCTGCTCAACTTGTTCAATTTTATTATATCTAATAATAAGGGCAAAAAGAAGCCATTTAAACTTAAAAACTTTAACTATATATAATTTTTGTGCAGATAAGGGATATGTCTTTATCTTGGATTTTTATAGTTTTAGCAAAATTTATAAAAAAAGATATATCTCTTTTCAATGTTTATAAAAGTTATTTAAAACTGGATTAATTATGAGATTATTATTTATTTAAATTGAACTTAAAGCCAAGACTTCATGCTTAAGTTATTAAGTTCTGATTATTATAGCATAGTCAATGAATTTATCTACAAATTTATTATAACTAAAAGGAAAACTTTAGAATCATGGCCTTGCTTTTTCACTCAGGAATTTTCTATTTAATAACCCATTATTGGGGGTGTTGAGTTTTTTGTTATAATTATGAAAGCTGCATCCTTTGAAGGCTATGTCCTTTGAAAGCTACACAATTTATTAGTTGTTGTAGCTCAAGCAATATCTCCTGGTAGCTTTTTGTCTCTAGGGCAGATATCTTGGTAAAAAAAGTGATTTTTTGGCAAGGCAAATTTTTGCTAAAAGGTAGGCATAATCTCTAGTAAAAACTAGGCAAAAATTGTGAATATAAACGAGATACCCTTTATCTAGAGTTTGAGGTTATTTATAAATTAAATTGTAGTCTGGGATCAAGTAGGATATGGCAATTTCTAGAATGATGCGTTAGAATGTGGAAGATTTCAGCCAATGAAATCTTTCTAATTGATTGAATAGATTCAGACAATCCATAACTGGCAAGATTTTTAGCAAGTAATTCAGCAGTGTTAAAAGGGAGTCAAGCCTTACTGCTGCTCATCTTGGAGCTCATCACTTGTGGTAATTTCAGATGCTTTTGTAGTGATGGAACTCCTTTGAGCAAATTGCAAATTATTTGCCACTTAATTTTCAGCCAGATTAGCATGACTCCCATCATTCCTGAAAATTCCCCCTTTAAGAACTTTCCAACAAGTGACATAACTTTTAAGGAATATGGTGAGGACACAATTTACAACAAAGCCTGACTGGATGGAGGCAATTAAGTACTCTGGCCTTGACAATTTATCACTCAATAAAGTCCTGACCATAGCATATCACGTTTGTGAACCTGACCCCCTGGCCGGTGGTGATAGAACCATACCAGATCCCCCAGCTGGTACTTGGGCAAAATTGGTTTCTGGGCGTTGATTTAATCTGCCTCTCGTTTACTAATAGTCCCCATAGACTTAGTGTCTAAGGCTTGCAGTCAAAATAGTTCTTCCGCCAGCCTTCACATTGCAAGCTCAGTTGTCTCCAGTGTAAACTTCTCTAATGTGAGCAAACACTTGTGTGTAAGACCAGCTCCCAGACATATAGAGCTCAAAAGGGAGAAGTATGGATAACCTGCTGTTAACTCATGTGATAAGCCAATGGAGCTTCTGGGAGTTGTTTATTCCACCAAGATGGGTCAGAGTGAGCCATTTTATGGAGGATGGCAACAAGAGTCCATTTTTCTCGCTCCACTGCTCCACAGGTAGCATGATGGTATGGAGCAGTAAAGGAAGCATAAGTATCCATCAATGAATTAAGGTCAATGATTACTTGGGATACAAATCTAGTGCCATTGTCAGACAGCTGTACCTTTAAGGTACCATTCTGGGTGAAGACCTGTTTAAGTAAAAATGAAGCAGTCACTTTATACATGGGTGAGGTAATTGAGATGGTCTTAACTCCCTTGTGAAGTGATCAAATGCCAGTATGATATACTGGTTGCCATACTTCACTGTGAGTAACGGACTGACAACATATATTCTGTTGGTAGCAAATGGGGTGATAGGACCCATAACCTGGTGTTGATACATCGGATTGGGAGGTTTCTGGATTAAACAAATAATACAGAAGTTGACGTCTTAAATAGATTAAACCATTCCATACCTTTAGCATCGCTCCCACAGCCACTGATGGGATTTCCTTATGTCACCATGGCATACAGTCAGATGACTCTCCATGGGGGTCTCCATTCTTACTCACGGGTGAACATAGGGCATCTAAGAGGTTCCACCTGTTTGTAAAATAATCTATCTTCAATCCAGGTCCGCTTAGCATATTTCTTCAATTGTTGCTGAACCTCTGTATTTTCTTGGCTCCAATCCTTGAAATTCCAATAAGTTTATAATTCAATCTTTCTTAGAGACTGGAGCATTAATATGATTAGTCATGATAATCCGTCAGAGTTTTGATGTATCATTCTAAAATGATGGACAATTAAAAAAGTCATACCTATGGAGTTTGAGTGCCCAACATGCCAGCCATCCATCTGGATCCTTCATTTGCTGTAGCCACTGTGAAGAGTCATGGTCTGTAATTACTGTGAAATGGTTTCTATACAAGAATAGACGAAATTCATAATGCCAAGCAAGACAGCTAAGTATTCACGCTTGGTAACACTGTAACTTCTTTCCGCCTGAGTTAGCATTTTACTGAAATATAATTTTGGATGGTCAACTTGATTTGCATCAAGTTATTTAATAATGGCCCTGACAGCCACATTTCTGGCATCAGTAAAAAATATAAACAGTTTATAAAACCTGGTATGGACCATCACAGGAGCAGTTGCAAGATCTTTCCTAAGGACGGCAAAAGCTTGTTATTTAGTTTGCTCCCATTGGAATGTAACCTCTTTGTGGAGCAGATATATCCGCATATTGGCGAGCTCTGAAAAGTGGAAGTAAATTTGTCAGTAATAGCTTACCATCCCAAGGAAAACCTGGGTATTGCATAATCTGGATGATTGAGTCATCCTCTTAATAGTGACCATTTTGTCTGGTAGAAGCGAAATCCCCTCACAGGTAACTCTATGCCCAAGGAATTCAATGTCAGTTTGGAAGAGCTGGAATTTGTGGGTTCTAGCTTCAGCAACACCAAGGAGAGACACTTATACACTTCCTTCATGTGAGACAGGTGTTGATCAAAAGTGTGAGAGAACAAAGTCTCGTCGTCAAGGTAAACTATCACAAAGGATTTCTTCAACTCCCCTAACAGACTATTCATCCCCTTTGGAACGTAGCTGGGGCATTGCATAGTCCTTGAAGTATTCAAATAAGTCTCAATAACTCCTCACTGGTTATGAGGGAACATTTCTCCTGATCCTTCAGTGCAAGCTCAATCTGACAGTAGCCACTAGCAAGATCCATTGCAGAGAATAATTGGGATCCAGACATGAGTTGGAGGGAATCACTGATCTGTGGTAGAGAATGTCATGAAAATGGCAGAAGAAGTTTAGACCAGCCTGCCAGTCAGGGTGCATAAGCACCAAAAAAGCAAGCCATAATGCAAGAGGCATTGCTGCATGTATAAATTAGTATGGAGCTATGAATTGGGAAACAATAAATCTTTGGTGTAGGGCAATGGTGAATAGAAACCCAAGAACAAATCAAATGGAGACAACCCCAGATACTGGGGGACTTTCGCCATGAGGCGGTACCACAGGTATAGCTTCTACAAGGTCACTAGTGGGTGAGTTTAATTTAACTGAGGAGACAAGGGGGCGGATCCTTGCTTGGAAATGGTGGATGTAAGGCCACAAGATCCCAGTATACTGTTTCTTGATATTTGAAATAATGGGGTTGAATTGCCAGAAGTATCTAGCACTCTGAATCCAGTTGACGAGGGTGGGGGACATAGTGACCATCAGTACTGGTAAAGCCCATCTGGTATAGGGACCGACAGGCCACCAGAGTAAAGCCATTGGGAATGCGGCCAGAAGGATATCAATAAAGTCAAAAATTGAGGGTTTTTAGTGGCAATTTTTTAAGGGAAAGTGAAGAAAGTTGACCAACAATTTTCTCAGTGCGACACAACTGATTAAATAGTGGATAATTGATGAGATAACAAGCAGGGATTGGGTCTCTCAAGTTCAACCTAAACGGCGAATTATTTGGGGATGAGGGAAGATAAGCTCAATAGGAACTGACATTAGAGGATTCAGCGGCAGGCCAAGTCACTGTCAGTTCAACCTTGAATGCCTGAACCAAGGCTTAACTGCATTTTTAATGGATAGTGCAACAGCATCTGGCCTGACGAGCAGCGGGAATCCCCCAGGGCCACCCCATATAGGGGCAGTCCCAACTGGTTAGGAACAAATTCAGGATACCCAACCCACCCATGCCCAGTCGCTGGGCTGTTTATTTGGCCAAAAGCGTTGCATTGGCCACAACTCCTGATTTTCCAGAAGGGAGCTATAAACTATTATCAATGGTGTCTTATGCTACTACCTGCATGTTGGTGATCATCCCTGATGTTTTTGAGAGGTGTTTAATTTTGACGATCACACTGTTAGCCAAATCAAAACTGATGGCAATTCAGGCTGATGCATCAATCTTCATCCCTTTTTGACTATGTGGATTCTGATCATCAAGCTTGTTTCCAATCGTTTTTGGACCAATTGACTTCAGTTTGGCGATCTCAGTGCATATTTTCCTGATCCAGTTGACAAGTTAGGCTGAGGAGAGTGCAGGTACCAGGGGAGGAATCCAAAGGGGGAGAGCTTTTACCCAGCTCTTGTCAACCACGTGGGAGAGGTTACCCTGGGTAATGAGGGGTACAGCTTCCTCTTTGGAACCTTTTACTTGGAAATGTTAATAGAACCTAATTGACACACAGGGGACATCCCCCGGGACTTACATTACCCTTTCCTTTTTCCAAAGGAAGGGCACCACTGCTGGGAAACTGCAAGAGGGCCACATTTTTGTGCGCCTTGGGCAACTTGATTGCCATTACCATCGTGACTTTTTTGGGAGGGTCAGGGAGCATTGGGGCCAGATTCGTGAAATGCTTCAACCAGTTCCATGCAGTTAGCGCAATCATGGGCCTTAACCCAACTGTTCTTATAAGCTGGATATCCTTTCCAGGATAAGAGATACTGAACAGACCAACAGGACTTGCGGGATGCTAGGATATTTTCCACTTTGGCCTCCTCTGCATTTTCAATTACAATTGGCTCAGGATCCACGGGAACAGTACCCTTAAAAGGTAATAACTTGGAAACGTGGAAGACGGGGTGCTGTACCAATGAGCTGGATTTTTTAGCCAGAACGCACTATTTCTTAAGTCTTCCTCCACCAATTGGGGTCTGAACGCTTACTTGCGAACTTATGGGAGGGCACTTGCATTCTCAAATGACGCATATCAAGCATAACATAGCCCACCATTATGTCCTGACCTGGGAGTTTCTTACAATCTTTGAACTGCTTGTAGTCTTCAATGGTTTTTGTGAGGTGTTCCCACACTAAGTATTGAGTAGACCTAATAAGTTCAGCATGATCCAAAGCAGCTTAAACCTTGGACATAAGCAGGGTCCAACTGAAAAAGAAGGATTATATACTAGAGTCACTTTGTAAGGGAAAACCCCGTGGAAGCGTGAGTGCCATTGTTGTAGGTGAATTGAGTGAGGGGAAGGTCGTTGGCTCAGGTGTCCTATGCAGCTGCAGCATAGCAACGCAGGTACTGTTATAAGACTTGGTTAACTCACTTGGTCTGCCCATCAGACTGTAATTGATATGCCGTGGAGCAACAGGGGGAGATTTTTAAGAGAGATAAGAGTTCTCTCCAGAACCGCACTGTGGAATGTGGACCATGGTCGCTGATGATCTCCTGCAAGAGAACAACCATTGAAAACATATGGCACACAAAGAGATGAGCGGTTTTGTAACGGATCAGGTGGTACCTGATCTGTACATTGCTATGGATCAGTTAGTACTAGATCTGAATATAAGAAGATACTGAATGAGAAGAAATTGGAGTGAGGGAAATTCAATGGACCAGAGCTGAATTGCATCCAAGTCAATATGACATTGGACTTATAAGTGTTTTGGATGAAGATTCCATGGGGAAAGGAATCTTTGCCTGAGATGTGCGGGATGGTTCAGGAGAGCTTGGCATAGTGGAAAGCCTATTTTATATTTGCAAATGCACTATATATTTTAGGATAGGCTGGCTTGAATAGCCAGTTGAGTCTTCTACAATAACCCCTAAAAATCAAATAAAGATTTGGTTGCAAAGTCAAAAAGAATATTTTATTTTTAAATAGAATAATCAGATTGGAAGATATGGGCTCCAATAGTGGGCATGGTGTGGCGTTGGCATGTTACTCAGTATCCTCCTACAGCATGTGGACAGGGATCTGAGGGCACGTGGCAATGACGGAACTTGGCAGATAGGTTTGGGGATTGGCTCTGGTGGGCTGGTTCCTAGTAGAGTCAGTTATGTGGCTCTTGCTTCTCGATTCCCTTTTGGGATATTGGTATGGACCCATTCGTTACATTAGACTCAACTCAACTTGTTCTTGGTTCAGCTGTGAGTGGAAGGAGGTGGATGTTCTGTAAGGGGAGAAATGGTCTGACTGTGAGTCAAAGGAGGTGGATGTTTTGGAAGGGGAGGAATGGATTGACTGTGAGTTGAAGGAGGTGGAGGTTTAGAAAGGAAGGGAATGGATCTACAGTGATCCAAAAGAAGTATTGTGAGCGAAGTGTTAGGTGTGGTTGGCTCAAGTGTCAGGAGGAACTGTGGAGGAAGTGTATCAAGGGGCGAATGAAATGGCGCAGGCTATGGCGGATCTTGAGGAGAATCAACGGGGGAGTATGGCGCGGGCAGTGGCCCATCAGGAGCAGCAGGCGGATACCCAAAAGGTGTCCAAAGGAGCTGTGGATGAGTTGTACTGGGGGCGGACAAAATGGTATTAGCCATGGCGGATATCAAAAGAAATCAATGGGGAAGTGCGGAGTGGGTGGTGGCCCAGCAAGAGCAACAGGCGGATCCACGAGGTATGCCCAGAAGAGTGGTGGATGGAGTGCGCCAAGGGGTGGACAAGATGATGTGCGCCCTGGCAGATTCCGAGGAAGAGCTATGGGGAAGTTTGGAGTGGGTTGTGGCCCACCAGAAGCAACAGGCGGATCCACAAAGAGCATCTGGAGAAGCTGTGGATGGAGCATACTGAGGGCTGGATGAGATGGAATGTGCCCAGATGGATACTGAGGAGAAGTTACAGGGCTGTTTGAGACAGGCGAGGGCCCACTAGGAGTGACAGGCGGATCAGCACAGAGCACTAGATCCAGAACTCAGGAGATGGGAAAGGGCTGGCCACATGTGCGAGTGAAGTGGAAGGGTGATCTGAAGGAGGAGATGACGTTGCAAATGGGAGATGTCAGCGCGCAGTGCCCAGGGATGGCCCAGGGATTCTGATCTTCACAGGGGGTGATGTAATGGATTAGGTGGTACCTGATTCATACATTGCTAAGGATTGGTTAGTACTAGATCTGAATATAAGAAGAAACCTGAATGAGAAGGAATTGGAGTGAGGGAAATTCGATGGACTGAAGCCAAATCGCATCTGAGTCAATATGACTTTGGACTTACAAGAGTTTTGGATGAAGATTCCATGGGGAATGGAATCTTCGCCCGAGATGTACAGGATGGTTCAGGAGAGCTTGTTATAGTGGAAAGCCTATTTTATATTTGCAAATGCACTATATATTTGAGGATAGGCTGGCTTGAATAGCCAGTTAAGTCTTCTACAATAACCCTAAAAATCAAATAAAGATTTGATTGCAAAGTCAAAATTAATATTTTATTTTTAAATAGAATAATCAGATTGGAAGACATGGGCTCCAATAGCGGGCATGGTGTGGCGTTGGCATGCTACTTGGTATCCTCCTACAGTGTGTGAACAGAGATCTGAGGGCACGTGGCAATGGCGGAACTTGGCGGATGGGTTTGGGGATTGGCTCTGGTGGGCTGGTAACTAGTAGAGTCAGTTATGTGGCTCTAACTTCCCAATTCCCTTTTGAGATATTGGCACGACCCATTTGTTACAGGTTTCCTCTGACATAATTGCAGAAGCGCAGGGAATAAAAAGAGAATACTTAGTGAAATGATCCACACGACCATCACTGCCATAAACCCATTAAAGCAGGGGAGTATGACAATAAAATCTATGGACACTAATGTCCATTGACCCTCTGCCTGTTGTAAGGGGTGTAGAAGCCCATTTCTACCAGAGTGATCCAACTTAGCCTGAGCACAAGTAATGCAATTGGTAATCCAGGCAGAAACTTCCTTAGTTAAATTTCTGCCCAATTGTAGGTCCGCTTGATCAGGTTGATGTATTTCTTATTGTCCAGATGTCCAATTGTGGGAGGTCATGATGCGCACAAAATACCTCAGCTCCTAAGAGAGGGGGAACCCAAATTTGTGACTGAAAATAGATGAGGCCCACCACTAAGGAGTATAGAGAGTGTTTATCATTTGGAGGGACAATTGCTCAAATAACTCCACACCTTTGGGGCAGGTCATTTGGCCGGCTATGACCTGAGCAACTAATGGGGCGTTGAGAGCAAGGGCGATGGAAGAGACTACAGGGGAACAATTGACTTAATTTGAGCGGCAGGAATCATGGTAATGAGATCCACTACATCTGGGTCCAAGGGACAGTGGGCGGGTTGTGGCTAAGAAAATTGGGAAGTACGTTAAGTGCACCTTTTATGAATCCATATTTGAAATTAAAACTGCACAAGTCCTGATAGGTATGGGCTTGCCAATGTGCCAATTTTTGGGGTTTACAGAAATACAAGAGAGCTTGGTGATCCATGCAAGCAGTTATATTCATGCTGAGCACCCTGTAACAGATACCTCCAATGAGTCAATGCCCATGCTACAGCTACCAACTCCTTATTGTAGATGGCCCAAGATTGCTCCATAGAAGTAAATTTTTGGGAAAAGTAGGCGACTGGATGTTCCAAGCCATTGTGCTCTTGGAGCAGCACTGCCCCCACTGCCATCAAGGAGGCATTGCATGCTATGATATATGGCTTAGCAGGATCCACGTGTTTCAGGATGGGAAGGGATAAAAACACCTCTTTGATCAACTTGAACGCCTGCTGGAATATGGCCGTCCAAAGAAACAGCAAATTCTTGCCTGTGCTAGGGTGGAGTGTGGCAGCTAACTGGGAAAGCGACGAGGAAATTTTTTTAAGAAAATAATGGTTCCCAAACGACTCCATAATTGTTTCTGTGTTGTCAGAGTTGGCCATTCATGGATGGCATCCAACTTATCGGGGGAATCGCATACTCATCTTTGAGGACAAGGTTCCCAAGAAAGGTAACTTCCTCCTTATAGAACTCACATTTGGAAGGCTTGACGAACAATCCTGCCTTGTGCAAAGCAGCCACGACCTCTTCCAAGTCAATAGCGTGTTGTTTGGGAATCAGGGAGTGAATCAGAATGTCATCAATATATGCGACCACGCAAGTGAACTGGAGATCACCCAGTACACTGTCAATCATTTGTTGAAACATAGCGGGCGCATTCTTCATCCCAAAGGGCATTACGCGGAATTGGAAAATGCCTCGCTTCATCTGGATTGCTGTTAGCCATTCTTGCCCTTCCATTACCTGAATCTGGTTGAAGGCATTGACGAGATCCAGCTTAGAGAACACACGAGATTTGGCGATTGTTTTACTGATTGTCTGCTCCAGGGGCAGGGGGTAGGGATCATGAACTGTAATTTGGTATAAATTTACATAATCCACACATGGATGTAGGTAACCATCGGCTTTTTTATAGAAGATGATGGGAGACGCGACTGGCAATGTCTCCTTAAACAACCACCCTTTTATAAGCATATCATCTAACCAAGCATTAAGTGCAACCTCATCCTCTGCTGTGTGGGGATACAACGGACAGTTGATATTCACCAACTGCACTGTCATACAAAATCCCAAGTTGAATTTGGTATGAGGAGGCAGATGATCTGTTTTTTGGAGTTGAAGTTACTTTGATAGCGCATTAAAGTTTTTGGGGAAATTGGATGGAAGACCGCAGGAGAGATTAGGGAGGCACTAGCTGTGACCTTAGGTTTTCTTAAGAGTATCAATTAAGGGAAATTCACCCTCAGTTGATCATTAATGAATGACAACATGTTTGACTCCAGGTGGATCCTAACATGTTGTTGGCGCCACCAAACCCTCAAGATCACTGGAAACACCAAGTTTGGCATAGCGGAAAACTGATCACAGAAGCTAAACTGGTGTACAAAAAGGTACTGGCCGATGGACTATATATGATGTCTGGGAGGCTGAAGAAGCCACCATCACTGATGGAACTAAGTCCATGTCCAGTTCCAATTGTTGGGTTAACTTGACACTCATGAAATTACCCATGGCTCCGGTATCCACCAGGGCCTTAAAGGAGATGTGGTGAGATCCAATACTAATCCTCTTAGGTAATAAGAAATGAGCAAAATTTTGTTTATTTGTAGATTTAGACATTTTTGTTGCAACTGAAGAAATGGCAGGCGAATTGGGGGAAGGTTGGGAGCCTTTTCTGGAGTAAAGTTTTGAAGAACAAGAGCTTGAGAACCAGCTTCCTCCATCTGAGCTTTTACTGATTCATTTATAGGTGAACCAGGATAAACCAACTATGACGCAGGAGTAGTTATGGGCTCTGAAACTGGAACTATCACTGGCTCGATGGTAAAAACTACATCTCCATCATCGTTGGGTAGTCCTATCATAAAATTTTCCCCTTGATAGTGGAAAGTATGGCGAGGGGTGGCGTTGATAGTGGTTGCAGCAGTAAATATTTGATCCACCATTCCTTTTGAGGTGAATCAAACTTTGTGATGAGCAGAAACTGAATCCAAACCTGAGCTAAAGATTGCCTGAAGCATATCATTAGAGAGGTCCAGTGTGGGAGCCTGTTAGCAGAAGGTAGAGACCAAAGAATCAAGGCTAGGGGCTTCAGTCATAGTAGAGAGCAATCTGAATAAGTGGTCCAAGCGCGACACCAGGGGTTTCAAGGCAGCTGCTATGATGGCAATCAGTGAGGTGGGATCCCCCACTTGTGAGGAAGAATGCAGAAGGCCTCATACCCATTGATGGGCATCCCCTTCTATGGCGTCCAACAGAGGGACCCCTTTTTGGGCATGGGATAACGCAGCGGCATTGTTAAGGGCAATTGCAGGATGCATTTGCACCTCAGCGAGGGCGTTGAGAAACTGATTCACAATATCATGGGAAAGAATATGTGAACTATCTTCTGGACTATTAGGTGGGGGAGGGTTAGTGATCCACGAGGCTCTTCTGGACAGAAGAAGTTTCTCCAAGGTAGAGCGAATACTACCCACTAAATTGGCAAGTGACCAAACAAACAACAAAAGCAGACTACTGATTTCACGTTCAATTTGGTAGATGGTAACCACTGCGGTGCCAACCTCGAAGAGCAGAGTGGAAGTAGCAGAAAACAATGGCTGGTTGATTATGTCATGAAAATGGAAGAAGAAGTTTAGATCGGCCTGCCAGTCAGGATGCTTAAGCACCTAAAAAGCAAGCCAGAATGCCAGAGACATTGTCGCATGTTTGACGTTGTATGGAGCTGTAAATTGGGAAACAATAAATCTTTGGTGTAGGGCAATGGTGAATAGAAACCCAAGAACAAACCAAATGGAGACAACCCCAGATACTGGGGGTCTTGCTGCAGGGGGAGGTATCACAGGTATAGCTTTTTTAAGGTCACTGGTGGGTGAGTTTAATTCAACTGAGGAGACAAGGGGGCGGATCCTTGCTTGTAAATAGTGGATGTAAGGCCACAAGATCCCAGTATATTGTTTTTTAAAATTTGAAATAATGGGGTTGAATTGCCAGAAGTATCTAGCACTCTGAATCCAGTTGACGAGGGTGGGGGCCATAGTGACCATCAGTACTGGTAAAGCCCATATGGTATAGGGACCAGCGGGCCACTAAAGTAATGCCATTTGGAATGCGGTCAGAAGAATATCAATAAATTCGAAAATTGATAATCTTTAGTGGAAAATTTTATTTAAGGGAAAGTGAATAAAGTTGACCAACAAATTCTTAGTGCAACACAACTGATTAAATAGTAGTCAATTGATGAGGGAACAAGCAGGGATTGGGTCCCTCAAGTTTGACCTAACTGGCAAATTATTCAGGGATGGGGGCATATAAGCTCACTGGGAACTGACATTGAGGAATTTGGTGGCAGGCTGAGTCACTGTTGGTTCGACCTCAAATGCCTGAACTGAGGCTTGATTGCATTTCTAATGGTTGGTGCAACATCATCTGGTCCAACAAGCAGCAGGAATCCCTCAAGGGCTACCCCACATAGGGGCAGTCCCAACTGGTTGGGAATGGGTTTGGGATACCCAACCACTGGGCCGTTCTGTCAAAAGCGTTACATCAGCCACAACTCCCAATTTTCTTAAAGGGAGCTTCAAACTATTGTCGATGGTATCTGATGCTACTACCTGCATGTTGGGGATCATCCCCATCAATTTTGAGAGGAAGTTAATTTTGACAATCACACTGTTATCCAAATTGAAACTGTTGGTGATTCTGGCTGATGCATCAATCTTCATCCCTTTTTGACTATGTGGATTCTGTTCATCAGGCTTGTTTCCAATCATTTTGGACCAATCAACTTATGTTTGGCGATCTCAACACAGATAAACCTGATCCAGTGGACAAGTTTGGCTGAGGTTTGCGTGGGTACTGGGGGAGGAATCTGAAGGGGGAGAGCTGTTACCCAGCGCTCGTCTACCACATGGGTAAGGTCACCCTGGGTAACGAGGGTACAGCCCCCTCTTTGGACCCTTTTTACTTGAAAATGGGAAGAGAGTCCAATTGACGCACAGGGGACGTTCCCTGGGACTTAGAGAGGATAGCTCTTTTTAAATAAGGGCGTTCAACTGGCAATTATCCATTACCATCACTTCCCACATCATTTTTCCATATAAGTTGCAATGGTAAGGCCCATGGGCTTTGCAAGGGCTTAAGTAATCTGGCTTCAAAGCTACTTCAGCTCCTTTGCCACCTGGGCTTCTTCAACCTTAGTTTTTGTAGGGTCAATGTCAAGAGAGTTCTGTAACTCTCTTTTCCTAGAGAGATGGTGTGGGATGCACACCAACACCGCCAGGAAACTAGCTGTTAGTAGGATGGAAAACAGGTACCGTGAAGCGTGCTGGAGCATAAGGGACCCAGGGCAAGGGTGTACAATGCGGTATACAGTATGAGATAACCAAGAAATAACAAAACTTTATTAGATCCCAAGGGGGAGTCCATGATCAAGTGTAGATTGGTGCTAGAGAGCTTGGGTGCCTTGATCTGTAGGGGATCAGGGCGTCCCAAAGGTGCACCAGAAACTTTAGTTGATTGAGGTAAGGTATAGTGGCCAACGTTGTTAAAGACCTCTTTTTGAAGAGGTCCGCATACAGGTTCTCCCAAGGAACCATAATAATAAAACTTAAGATAACGATGAATGTTTATTAAAAGAAGTTGACCAACAAGAAAGGTTGGTCTCAATGAAACATATTTAAACAATTTGGGGGAAATTGCCCATTGGATGAAGTGGTGCTAAGCCCTGGTGCACCAATAGTTGCATACTTTCATTGGGCAGGGTGCTAAATCTTGAGGTTGACCAAACTCAAGCGATTGATTGTAAACATGGCTCACCCAAATTTTAAAATTTGAAAAATTGAACAGGTAACAAAACCCATTCGCTGATTATTAAAACAAACCATTGCCATTACAATATAACTAGTTCTTTTTTATGTTTGTGACTTCACACAGGGCTTAGCATAGCACATATCCCCTAGGCCAACCTGGGCATACCTGGCCTGACCCAAGCGCTGGTCTAGAGTGTGCTTGAGGTCAGGAAGGCCTGCCAACCTCACCTTTTTGGCCTCCTGACGACTAACTTTATCATTGCAGCTGGTACCCTCAATTATGTCATCAGTCCATGACACTCAATCCCATATTGAAATAGAGTCACCTATAAGCACTTTATGCTGTACCCCATCATCATTGCAAAATTGCCATAACCTTATGAGAATATGTCAGTGTATTCCTCAACTGAAGCATCAACTTGACGCTGCTTCTCAGAGGTAAGTGTGTCACCTATAATTACATCTATGTGAATAATGGCGAGATCATCATTGATCCTTAAATAGCGTAGCTCTCCAAATATGTGAACAGATTCAACTTGATTGACAGGTAGAGTCTGAATGTATGCAACAGGTTGGTTTCAAGAAATTTGTACAGTTTTGGTAAAGTTAGCCATCAAAATGGTTAGGGTTCTTGATAAGCAGGATCTAACATCCCAGGGCAGGTAAAAGTTTTGTGGAGATCCAGATTGGAGTCTCCACAAATTTCTGACAAATGGTCTGGTGGAATGGTAACTTTAATTTCTGTATCCACAAGTATTCAAGATTTCAGGGGTATAACTACCCGGTTGATTGAGTATATGGGCATCCCTTATTGAGCCTCAGCACTGTAGGGAGGCTGTTTAGTTTTTAACACAACTTAATACTCTAACCGCTTAATGAAGTTTAGAAGCTCTAGAAAACATCTTAGGTTTTATCTTCCTTTCTCTTTAGCAACTTTAACCACTAGAGGGATGCAATACCCTAAAAATAGAAAACACAAATCATTATTATTGATTTAGGTGTCAAATTCAATAGGGAATTGGGTGCCTATGAGGAGTTAGTAACTCATTCTTTAGTACAACTTCAGGCTTTCACCACCAGCGATCCAAACTAGAGCAGTTTGGTGGAGTATGCACCCAGGGATTTGGTCTACTGGGGCCCCGCAGTTCCATAATTCTTTGTGGTTTTAATATGATACAATTTTATCCTCTTTACCAGTTGAGAGAAAATGATGGTAACTGCAATCAGATAACAACTATAGCCAGAATTTTCATCTTATGGACAGTTACTTTTACATGGGTCACCTCAGTGCCAAAATAGGAAATTGAGTATATAAAATTTCCTGGCAGAAGTGGTCCAGGAGGAGTAGAGTAAGAGGAGTTAAGATTTTTATTTTAAATTTATCAAATCTGAGACATCCTCCTTGTCAGGCATTATAGGATGCAACAGTAAGCACAGTAAACAACAATGGATGTGGGCTAAGGCACATAGTCATCTGCAGAGAGTGCCTTGTGCCTTAAGCTGACTCCACTTTTCCCACCTCATCGCCTTTTTTCCAACAGGTAGCCTCCTGATGCCCAAAGACCCCAAAAAGGAGCAAGGGTTGTGAGGAAGTTTAAATCTTTGGAAATTTACCACTGCATGAATGTGAGGCCATTTCCTCTTGTTAGGTAGTTTATGCACCTCCAGCTCAGGCAACTTCATGATAATTTCCTTAATATCTTGAATGGACTTGAATAGCTTTTTTGCATTCTGGAAGTGTATCATGAGGGTCACACTATGTTGAAATGTGGAGAGGATGGTGGCAATGGCGTCAACCAGGTATGCTCAATTACAATATGTGAGGGTCTGAGCTTCATGGTAAAACCACCCAGCAAACTTGACATTTGATTGTTATGTTTAGAGTGGATCTACATGAACGCCTATTTGCAGTTAGACATATAAATGTACTTCCAAATTCTTTGATAAGGACATCCTTTAGCTCTGCTCAATAAGTACACTCTTTTAAGTATGGCATCATGATCTCCCATGCCTTACTACCAAGACAGTTTTGCATGTTCTGGAACTTCTGATGACCCATAGCATGTTCCATTGCATTTTCATACACATAAAGGTCTGACTAGATGATTTCAGTTCCAGACACGTACTTTTCTTTAAAAGTAGGTTTTAAAGTTACAAAAGGTTTGTGGAGAACATGGATAGCTGGAGGAGAGATCCATTCAGACTCAGTTAACCCCATAGTTCCTAGGTCAGTATGAAGGATGGTCTTGTCAACTTGACAGCAAAGTCATCCATATCATCCTGAAGGGTGATGTAGCAGATGTTGACATAATTGAATGAGGCTTTGGTATCAAGGAGTCAATGTATATCTTTCAATCTCAGTGTACTGGCTCACTACTTTGGCTGACAGGGATACAACTTTACTGTAAAATGAGATCAGGGCCAAGTCCATGTCAAGAAAATCTCCTTCAGCACTCACCATGTTCTTTAAGCCATCTTTAATAGCTGTTGTTTAAGAGTGTTAATTTGAGCTTGGCAGTTTCCATCAAAAGATATTTACTAGGCAAGCCCATATTATTCTCCAACTTTGTAGGGCTTCAATTTCTGGGCTTGTTCACTTGAAGATATGTCTTCATTAGGTAGCCTCAGAAGGAACCTGACAGAAAGCACCAGTGTAATATTTTTAAAATATTTCAAAGGCTGCATCCTTTTAAGGCTACACAATGTTTAGTTGCTGTAGCTCCAGCAACATCTCTTAGTATACTTTTGTCTCCAGGGAAAATCTCTTAGTGAAAAAAGTGATAATCAGCAAGGCAATTTTCTGCTAAAATACAGGCAAAATCTCTAGTAAAACTAGGGAAAAAATGTGAATATAAATAAGAATCCCTTTATGTAGAGTTTGGGATTTTAAGCTATTTTGTATTCTAGGATTAATTAAAATATGGAAATTTACAGTCTGATGTGGCAGAATGTGGAAGATTCCAGTGGATTTTATCTTTCCCTATTGATTTGGCAGATTTAGACAATCCTCAACTGGCAAGATCTTTAGAAAGTAATTCAGCGGATTTGGAAGGGAATTAAGCCTTTTGCTGCTCATCTTGGAGTTCATCACTAATGGCAATTTTGGAAGCTTCCACATTGATGGAACTCCCTTGAGCAAACCATAAATTACCTGCTGATCAAATTTCAGCCAGATTAGCGTAACTCTTATCATTCCCATTAGGGAGCCTTATTAGGTTAAGTCAAAAAATAGATTATAGTGTCTATCAGGATAAAATTCCTAATTTATAACTAGTGATCATAATTTCTTGGGCGCCATGCTAAATAGTTTAGTGGATCAGTGGCTTAACCTTTATAAGATGATGATGTCTTGATAAATATTTCCTTAAATCAACAGGGATTTAACCACAGAGGTGACGCTGGGTGTAAAGCAGGAAATGTCAGATATGGAGAAAATCTCTTGTGTGAGGGACCTCCAGGATGGAGAAAACCCCAGAAACATTGCCTATGATCCCCTAGTAGAGCAGTGGGATAAGGAGAGGAGTTAGGGGTGAAGATGCAGTTAGCATCAGAAGCACTCCTATTAAAACTATTGATATGGCATACAGAAATTTTGTAGTTTATTTAATAAAAGCTCAATACTATTAATACTTTTTTGTATTACATCTAAGTACTTTTTATTATATTAATTATGGAGATCATTGGGCAAAAAGCCATAGTTTAAGTGGTTACAGAAGAATACAGCCTCCAGTCTTAAATTTAAGGAGTTTATATTTAAAGAACACCATTGTTGGTCTATTGGCTCCATACTTAGGCAACTGTAACTCTATATTTACTAAGGAACAAATAATCAGCTATCTAAAAAAGTGATATCTTCAACAATTAACCATTACAAAATCTTATGTATTTCTACAAATAAAATAAAAACAGCTAATAATTTGTGGCACATATACTATTTTAGTAGAGAATAAAAAGCTAACCTGCACAATTAAATCTTTATTTTTTTATAAAAATTAATAATAATAAACAAAAACCTTTTAAGTAATATAAAAGCACTTTTAATTTTTTCTTTAAACAATAAATGGATTGTTAGGTCTTATCAAAACATTTAATCAAGCAATGTAGCAGAAAAATATGGATTATTTGCTCTTTCTATATCAATATGGTATATCATTAGTGAAATAAAAACTCTTAGTGACTTACAAAAATTTACTAAACCACAACAGATTATATTAGTTAATCTAGAGTTAAATGAAAACTGATATATTGAGAATCAGATAATGGTAGCACTTTGACTTAATATTAATTAAAAACATAGGCAATATGCCAACTATGATAAGTTAGTTATTTATGGTAAAAATCTATACTTAAGAAAAATCAAAACAGCTCACTATTGCTTTTAAGATACTTTGAATATCAATAACCTTAACTACAAAATTATACATTGGGAACTCCCTCCTCAGCATGAGATTTTTTAGTACTAAATAAAAAACTAAATATATATTATGAGATATAGATAGGGTCTTTTTAAAACATATAAATATTACTTAGCTGCAGAAGGCAAAGAATGGCAATAAGCAGATATTATGATGAAGTTTTCCTAAAGGATATTAACATAATTACAGAAATAATATTATAACCCTCATTTTTACTATAAATTAGTATTATCTTTAGGTTTTACAAACAGTTAACTGCTTTATTTTTAAGTACTGATAACAAAAAATATATTTTCACTTAAAAGTTGAAAGCATTTTTAAATTCAAACTTATATTGCACAATATTTATATATATCCAAGTTTTTAGCCCTTTCTATTCCTTTGGTGACAATATGTTAACATAGTAAATTCCTTTGTAAATCCATTAATTATAATAGGTTGCCATAATGTACATATGTATTTTTACCCTAAAAAAGTTGAGGTACTTATTAGAGCAGGTAAAATCACTACTTGTCAGACTTGCAGGGCCATTGCTTCATTCAGATACATTTATGTTGTTAAATTTAATACACAATTTCATATACATATAAAAATATATACATTTTTTCCACCTTAAATAGAAGAAATTTTCAAACTAAATGGTAGTGAATATGAATTTATTTTTAGTATGTACGGTGACAAAATTGAATATATGTTAGAAACAAGTGATAATCAGAGTTCTAGTGATGAATCAGACTTTATAGGGCATAAAAAATGGAAAGCTGGTATCCTTGAGTCATCGAGTAGTAGTTTAAATGTTTCAGCCTAGGATTTATTTGGGAGATTGTTTTCCAAATATCATACCATGAACAGTTAGAAAATTTGAAATTTACATCGATAGCTGTTATTTTGCCTAAATAAATTAATTTATACATATATCCAAGCATTTGAATTCCATTTGCTTGCTACCTTTTTCTATTTTTAAAATAATTTTTGTCTAATATCTACCATTTTTGCTTAAAATTGCAAAAAAGAACACTAGAGTTACAGGTATGTCATACAAAAAACTGGAGTTGAAAGGGTTAATCAATTAACTGTTTATTAACTTTTTGTACCATTACCAAAAGGTTAAAAACTTTACGTATTAATAGGGGTAAAAATTATTATCCATTATTAAGAAATTTTATAACTGTATTATCACGTAAATGAAAAATGAAATATCTACAATATATCAGTTCTTAAATTAAATTTGTATTACCTTTGGTTTATTATTTCATTAAATAATAGATTACTGTATTTTTCCAAAAAACAGTATTTCATATAGCAATTTTTTCTCTATCCTCCTTTAACAAGCAATTGATTTATTATTCTACTCTTAACTGATATTAGGTTAGTATTTATTTGTTTATTTTTTTGATTCAGAAGAATTAAATGTTCAACTTATCCTTATACCTCAATATGAAAAAAAGTATTTGAGGTGGGTCGACCTTGGGACAAATATACGGCACCAAGAGTTTTCTAGCCAGTACAGGTTTAGAACTTGTACTGAACAAAACTTGCACTAGGGTGGAAGCATGAATTACCCTGCCAGGCTAACCACCCTTTATACCTCAATATGGATAATATGTATTTATAGAATTGGTCATATTATAATCCAACGTGTAGCGCCATATGCGAATAAGTAGTTCGATATAACTACAATCAACTCAACGTTTTTTAATAGCATACACATATATAAGGTGCGCTTTATCGTGATGTGTACTTATATCATAAATCAGGAATGTGGAACCTATGGTGCACCTTCATATCCTGTTCTTCTTATATTACTAAGCCTCAGTAAAATTATACTCATTTGCAGCCCGTTTTTACTAATTCAAATCAACAGCGTTTTATGTGCGCTTAGATAAGCAACCTTATCTCTGACTTTTTTGAAATTCTGTAAAATATTCAGACCAGCTTTTTATAACTGAGTGCTGATTTTCTAAACGATCAAGAAGTCCGATAACCGTTTTCGAACTCGAATTAGAGCTAAGTATTGGTGTAGTGCCAAGTAGTTCAACCTTAAAAATTTAATAAAATCTCAAAAAAAGCTACCTGAGTTGCGATTGAATCATGAAGTGAAGCCAAAATGGTGCCCATCTGAGGTGAAATAAGGTTCAAAAAAGAAATTTATGAGCTACCTTTTCAATCTCCAAAAGGATAGAACTAGGTTCCTTATTACTATGGCTCAAGGCTTTCATCTCTGTAAGAATGATAAAAATAAATAATATGTATTGTCTTAATATAAAGGTAAAACAAAAGGCAGGATTGATAAAATGTAAGTAGCAAGTTAGTAAAATAATAATCTAAAATAAAAATCCACTAAACCTTTTTAGTTAAAATATCTCATTTAGGTTGCTAAATGAAATAGTAATCACTACAATTACGGCCAAGGATTTCACATGACAAAGGCGCAAATTACAATAAAAAATCCAAAGAACGCATAACAAAATACAAAACTACAATTGCTAGAGTTTGTTAGTAAAGTAAGCTAAAAAACTTTAATTTATCAAAAACCCAAAAAATAAAGAGAAAATAAAATAAAATAAAAATGATTTAAGCCAAGCCGTGAAATATATGTAAATAAAAAAGTTTACAGAAAAGTAAACAAAAAACGTGTTAAAAACAGCGCGCATTAACGTTTAAGTATATAAAAACAAAATGAAACAGCACCAAAATGTTAGATGACTAGCTGTACCCGGCCACACGTTGCTATGGCTCAGTCTAGTTAAATGGAAAAGAAAGAATTGAGAAAGCACACGTTTCAAATAGCAGTTACCCGGCGTTGCTCGGGTTTATTTATGAGCTCGTACTGACAGCCTATAGACTGTGCCAGCGCTACGCTTGAGCCACTCGGACTAACAGCTTCGCTGTTGCCCTCGTGGCTGGTGAGCTGGTTATCCTAAATCTACTCAAAAATCTATAATAATTACTTAAAACTTTGACGACTTTTATTTTGTTTCGACTGAGCAATTTTGTGAATCATTTGATAATATTCAACAATTCTCACCCACTCGCCCAAATAGATTGAACATAGAATTGATTAGTTTCAGGTGAGCAATTTGGTGAATTATTAGATAGTATTTGCTAATTCTCACCCGCTTGCCCAAATAGATTGAGCTTATCAGACTCGATAATGTCAGATTCGATAATATTCGCCAATTCTCACCCACTCGCCCAAATAGATTGAACCTATCAGACTCGAAGGTTTCAGATTTCAGTCAGTCAGTCAGTACGTCAGAGAATATGTTTTATTAAGTAGATTAGAAACTCCTAGAAACTGTTAAAACACTACAATCAATGTCTAAAACAATCAGATTACAGGACATTCTGATGTAAAAACTGATCAACAGTAAAATGGATAACTATGTGCAACCATCATTAAAAACTGAAATCACTCAAATAGCTCTCAAGCATAGGGAATAAAGCAGGTAAAAAACTTTTAGTGGATGAGAGAATAGTGCTATTGTTCTATATGCTTAAGTATATAAAGGAAGTTTTGGACTCGTTTTTAACATGAAATACCCAGGATTGGCTGAGCCCTCATTATTAGCATTAGGTTGTAGCTCATTCTTTGCTGTTTAGTGTTGTTATTAGGGCTTTGTAAAACCCTACCCATAAGCCTCTACAGTCATTTCTTTATATTACTTGCAATCAACCATATTATTAAATTAGTTGAATCATTTTCATTCCTGCTGCTACTGCTAAGGCCACAGCCTTATTTCTGTCTTGCTCTATTTTCAAACAATATGGATGCTAAACGGTTATGCTAATGAATAAAGGGTTAACTTTATGTCTTAAGTTGCTTTAGAGCTAACTTTAATATATAATTCTTTTCAGCACTTTACTGCCCCTATAATCCTTCTACTAATGGGGCAGTAGAATCTAAAAAGATACTTTAGTTCCTATTCTCTGTAAAATGGCAGCTATAGACCCCATGCACTAGAACCATTACTTTCTATTCACCCTATAAACTTAGAGAATAAGCTATCACTGGATAATTAAAATGTCACCATTCCAGGCTCTGAAAAGAAAAGACCTTGACTGCCCAGCAGTGTTTATCTCTTTGTTAGATTTTGATTGTTGACTTGAATAGAAAATCCTATAAATCAATATCTCTTCTGATAGATTACCCATTGATGAATTCTCGAATCTTTCCTAATTTATCAGCATAATCTGATAGATTGGATAAACTCAAAACTGTAATAATTAAATTGTTATTCTTCCCAATTACCCATGCTAAATATAGCTATAATATAATATTTTATGCCTGATTATGGGACCACTTAGGTACAAAGCGGTCTCATGGCATTAACTAAAATAGCCTCCTAAGTTAGTGTACTATTATTGTTGCATTATGGCAGAATTTTGGGTCCAATTAATATAATCAATTTATTAAGCACTTAAACATGAGTAGCATAATATGGCATATCTAGTGCTATGAGAGATCAGCCCACTTCCTGATTTGGGGTGTGTCATATTTTATAATTGCTTATCTTTTTGTTCCCATCTTTTGTTTTTCATCATATAATGATGTAGCTCAAATTGTAAAGTCTTGGGATGAATTTAGCATCCAAATTTTCCCAATTATGAGAGTAAATTGCCATCAATCAGGCTGAAATGATTGTCATTTTAGTCAATTATTAGGCCAAATTGACTAAGGGATATTTCATATTTAAGATATGACCAACTGAGGATTGAAATAATATGAATGACCTCATCTGATATAAGAGTTCTGTCATGGTTGGATGACTTAATAGTGGGAACCAATGTCAAGGATAAGGCTGGGTGACAGGAGGCCCAGAAGGTGAAACTTCAGGCTCTTCCTGACCTGAAACATGCTTTAGACCAATGCTGGGTATAAGCAAAACATGCCCAGGTTGGTACTAATGGTGTGAAAAATGCCAGCCCCTTGTCTCAGCCCAGGCACTGAAACAAACAATCTACATAACAAACAAAGACTGTTCAATTCAGTTGATTGGAGAATGAGGGTTTGAGTTACATAATCACATGCTTGGGTAGAATACAGCTTCAGTCAATCACTTGAGTGAAGGCACATTTGGTGTATTTTACCAAATCAGATGGAAGCGTTTGTCAATTGGAGCGTCAAGGCTTAGGCACAATTCTGCAGACCCATAATCACCTCAACCCATTTTATTTATGTTTTTGTAACCAACACTCCTTGTTGGTCAACTTTCTCTAATAAATTTACCCATTATTTTATGTTTACTTATGATTCCTTGAGCAAACTTGGGGGTGGACCTCTTCTAGAAGGTCTCCAACTATGTTGGCCACTACATACTATCTTAATTTACAAAAATCCCAGGTGCTCCCTTGGGCCGCTCAGATCCTCTCCATATTGAGGCACCCAAGCCTACTGGCACCAATTTAAACTTGATTATGTACTCCCCTCTGGGGTCCACTCAAACTGTGTTGTTTCTCACTTACCTGGTACTGTATATCGCGCTCTACATCATTGCCTTGGATCCCTTTTGTACAGGCACCGTTTGAGGTGCTTTGTTTTCAATTCTCCTAATGGCTAGTTCCCTAGCAGTGTGGGTTTGCATCCCACACCACCTTGCTGGGAATGAGAGAGTTAAAGACACTCTCTTAACAAGTTCAACTAGGAGTTGCCTGAGATGTATATATAGCTGACATGTGTCCAGTCAATAAATATCATTTAGTATTGGTCACTATAATGATTATGTTATAGTTTGATAATTATTGTTATCCATCTCTTGTATTCCTATTGTTCTTACCTGCTGTCTATCATCTTCACAAGATACTTGTGTGTGTTTATACTTCCCAAAGAGAAGCACTAAGCCATACTTTCTGGAGAAGTGGTCCTAATCATTAGGAGTATATCATATTTTTAGTTATAAAGATAGAAGGTTTTGTATCTATTGTAGCCAGTAGACTTAAGAATGATGAGCATACAGGAATTACTTGGGTTTATCAAGGCTTATCATAATATCTAATTTTTAATTTGTAAACAGGATTTTAAAATTATAAAGTGTATATATATTCTCAAATTTCCTTGTTAAGTCATTTAGCTTGCATCATCAGCTAAATCTTAACTACCTAATTAGCTCTACCACTTAATATCCTTTAAGCTACTAATGCTAGCGCTAAGCGATGAAATAATCAGGCCTCAAATGCTCGCCACTATTTAATTGTCTTAAAGCCAATTCTAGAGACTATGCACTCTAATGCTAGTTGCCAGCTATTACCACATTCAATATTATAAATTTTGCTCTGTTATATTATAATCTACCTGGTGGGTGACCTAACAATTAGACACATCCTGGTAGAGTCCTCTTGCTTACTAAAAAAGTTTGGTTTCAATTTAAACCATTACTAATGTCATCCAAGGAATAGTAGATAATAGTGTAAAAGCTAGGTTTTTGCACCCTTATGTCCCCCAATGACAGAATCTTGAGGGGGTAGTGTCAGCGTTTACACTGAAGGTGGGCCAAGGAAATTTATAATTTATATAGAAATCAGTACAATCATCTCCCTCTAGAATTGAGCTTTCAGGATAGATAAATTGTCACCTAATTGGCCTCTGCCTTTAAATGAGCCAAAATTATTGAAGGAGGTTGAAGATTGTCATCTGATGTAATATCATCCCATTATATAGGATTTCATCCTCGAAGCCCTAAAACAATGAGAAAACAACAATCCAGAAGCCACTTCAAAAAAATAACCATGGATAAACGTCTTATTGGTTGAGGAATGAAGACCTTGAACAAGGATGACCCAGGCGCCCTATCTGCCACATAACACCTAGCCATCCTATATGTATTGAGAACTTTTAACTAAATACTTTACCATATTTTCTCCCATCAAGTTTATATTTATATATATCCCTTCATATAGCTATGACAACAATTACCTTAACACAGGATATTAGTCAAAAAACAGACCTTGAAGAAGAAAAAGTGCACCACCATTGCCTATTACCAGACATCCCATTCTTCACTGCCATCCCAAAGGAAATCAAAACTATCATATATTACTGCTTTGGGATACCAAAAATTCCAAGATCTGAATTCTCTTAGTAAAACAATCCAAAGTCACTCTATTTATACTTTTGAGTTATTTTTAATATTGCCGCTGACATTCATAAAAATCTTAAATAGTCCTCTACTACCTCTTCCAGATATCTGCTTGGAGGAGGTTTCTTCTGCTATGCATTTATTACAGGGTATACAAGTTTGATAAAGCATCTTCTATCGTGTATAGCAATTTAAATGGTGAAATGCCAATATACTGTGGTAGCTCAACTGGTAAGCAAACTGGATGGATGGATGGCAACAATGTGTCCCAAATTGAGCTAGTGTCTGCTTATCTTCTGTAAGATTAAAGCAAGAGGTCTGATCACTCTTTCCATGCTTTCACTTCTCAGGGGTATTTATGGCTTGGTAAAAGGCTTCTTAACTCCCATTAAGTCAATCAGGTGACTCACAACATCTGATTTAAAGTTATATTTTTATTCTCTAAAATTAGTACCAGAGGGCTTCCATTGTGAGTAATAACCTAGTTTTATAGGAGCATCATGGTCACTCTGAAGTTAGATGACATAACTGCAATCACTTCTACCCAGTTGTAAATTGATCTATTGCTACAATATTAATATGTTTCCTACTAGATGGCTTTTTTAATGATTTTATAACTCCATTGGCGATGCTTTTTAAGGGTTCACTTGAAAGAAAGGATGAATCTCAACTTTCTTTGGGGGTGTCAATTATTTGGAGTATTTAACACAGAGCTACAGAGCCTGTCTGATGGCTTACAACATTGCATCATTGTAGAATCTCTCCTTAATATACTGGTAGGTCTTCTTTACCCACCTGTGGCCTACTTGACGGTGTCCTTCCATGATTATCTCCTTTTTTTAGCTTTACATATGAATAACCATTTCTTGTGTACTATTTTCTTCAGCTGTCCTTTTCTGATCTTGCTACTTTTTGAGCAGTTCTTTTAGAGTCTCTTTTTACTGTATCGCCTTCTCCTTTTTGTTTCTTCTCAGGTCATCTAATTACTTTCTTTTCCCTATCACTCATGTGGGATTGCAAATGGAAAATGGGTAATTGTGGCAAGCCATCTGCGTTCTGGTGCTTCTTATGCCTGTTGCTGGATCTCAAAAATTGTAACCTTGCAATTAAACGGCCCATCTTGCAAGTCTTCTGTCCAGGTCCTCTATGTTCATCAACAATATTGGTGAGTCTCGATCAGTGATTTCTTGAAGTGTATGCCAAAAATGTAAGTTCAGAAGTGGCGTACAGCTCTGATAAAATCTATGCACTCACGCTATGTGGCTTTGTGATTGCGCTCAGCTCTAAAATTTGTCTTTGAGTAGAAAACTATAGGGTGATCTACTCCTTCTTTTTTCAACTGAGCTAATATGGCCCATACCCATATTTTTGGTGTTGGTATATATGTAAAAAATACTTTGCAAAGTCTGAGTATATCATGAGTCAGGGCAACCAAAAACTCCTTCTTAAGTTTAATGAAGTATTCTTCTAGATCTTATTCACAACTAAACAGTATTACTTTGTTCATAAGATGCGTGAGTCACTCAGAAAGGTCCATGTAGTTTAGCATGAATTAATGATAGTATCTTACTAGCCCAAAAGCGTCTGGCAATTTCATTAATTTGATGTAACTCATTGTAAAGATAGCCTTGGCTTTACCTTTCTGGGGCTTCCTTCCTTTTTTTAATTCATGGCCAAGGCTTTCTAACTGGCTCTTAAAAGTGAGCACTTATATTCTCTTCATATTGAGGTACTTTTAAAGGTGGATTGTTAGACTTTAATGGTTGACTCAAAATAAACCCTTTGAGAAAACCATCACTGCTAATTAATTACTCCCATTGATGATCCCTTGATCCTTACTGATTTATCTATATACTCTGCATAATCAGATTCTTCTCAAACTGCCTCTATTGTAACTATATCATCCAATTATTGTAGCTAATAATAGCTATGATATGTTATTATGACCAATTAGTAGGCCAATTGGGTGCAATTTGGTTGCATGGCATTAAATAAATTGCACCTTCTATATTAATGCACTAGTGTTATGCATTGAGGAGGATTTTTTGGTTTGATTGATAAAATAATTTATTAAGCACTTGAATATAGTCATCCAATTATGGGCATACTTAGTGTTATGAAAGGACTGCCAACATCCCAATTAGGGGTGCGTCATGTTAATTAGTCATATATCTTTTTATCCACATTTATTGTACCTGTTGAGTAATGATGTAGACATAATTGGGAAGATTTTTTGTTGAGTTTTGCATTTAAAATTGACCCAAATATATGAGTAAAACTGCCAATAATTGGGCTGAAACAATTGTTATTTTAGTCAATTTATGGTCTAAATTGACTTAGTTTATTCCATGATTATTGCCAAGATCAGCAGAGAATTGTAATTTATGAATTAACTTATCTAATAGATAAGCTTGGCCAGAAATGCTCAAAAGGTATATAATACTGGATCCTGGCCAACTAGTAAAATCATCTTTTATCATCATATAAAATCATCATATATTATCATAATAACTATTGTTGTCCATCTGTCGTCCGTCTTTTATCCTTATCTGCCAGCTTTACATCTAATTAGAGAGTTGTATGTTATACTTCCCAAAGGTAAGTACTCAGATATACCTGCCAGAGAAGTAGTCCCAATTATATAGGGATTAATTTTTTATTTTTATGAAGACAGAGGTCTCATATTTGTTGTTGCCAGTAGACTTAAGAACGGTGAGAGTAATGAAGTTATTTGGCTATTGTCAAGGATTCTCAGAGAATTTACTTCCCTACTACAATCAGGAGTTTTATTAGAAAAGTAGTATATATCTTTGATTCCCTTGTTAAGTCAATTTAGCTTGCACCATTGGCTAAAAAACTTAACATGGGTAAAATCCTCTTTTAGAAGTGCCAGGTGACCCATAAATGTCTTTCTGAGCTTTTGATTTCATTTAATTAGGTGAGTAGGCTTAACATCATCAGATCTTTGAAAACTAATACAGTACTATATGGAACGTAGCCAGGGCATTGCACAAGCCTGTGGCATACATGTTGGTTCATACAGTCTCTGTCTGGTTATCAATTTATAATTCTCCTGGTCTTCTGGTGACAGCTCCATCTTCTAATATCCGCTTGTCAGATTCATAGCAGAGAAGTAGTTGATCCTCCAGGTCATTTAAATGCGTCATCAATGCACAGTAGTGTTTTTGAATTTTTCTTGCAAAAGCTTTTTTGAACTTTTGGTAATCTAAGCTATTTGGTGGTCCATCCACACTCCTATACTAGTAGAAGGGGCTACGCCAAAAGGACTCTTGGTGTGGCGTACTCAGGCCTGAATCATAAAGTTGTTTCAAATTATTTAAATTGACTTCTTTTTGCTCTTGGAACGATGGCAGGTCTTTGATTGGAAAGGGTATGGTGCTTCCAGTATTCATATTGTGAACTACTCCTTTGAAAAGACCAAGAATGTTAGGTCCACAGCTGAAAGTATCAAAATACTGATCAAAGAGGTTGTTTAGTTTAAGTTCTTAATGTGTATTTGGCTCATAAAGCTCAACCCTAAATGCTAGTAATAGTGTGAACTTAATTAACGTCAACATAGCAGACATCTTTGCTTAGGCAAAAGTTTGATCCTATTTGATCTTAAAGAAGTGCTTTACAATGTTTACATAAGACTTTGTCTTTTCCTTGTTATGTTGAATTAAAGAATTCAAGTAACGCTCTAGGTTCCTAATCTCAGACTCCTTTGGGGCAGTAAATCTTGAGCTTCATTTTTATTGGTAGTTTGATACTGATGATGACCAGAATAATTTTCTGTTAACCTAGAAGTAAGTCCATCTCTTTTCTGTAACATTTGAACAAACCTCAAAATACTTCACTATCAGTGGTAGCTGCTTTATTCCCTTCATCTTCATGGTTTAACTGACTGGGTATATGGATTGATTAATATTACTAAACAAAGTTACTTCTTCCGCTTCTTCTCCTAATTCAAAGCATAAAATGAGTCTGGTAAATGAGCAGACTGACCATACTATGGTTAAAGTCTATGGTTTCTACCAACACAATAGAAACTAGGTTCCTATGAGGAAGTTATAGTATTCATTCTCATATACTACAGCCTGATCTGATAAGACAATGAGTCCAAATTAAGGGTAATGTTGAAAAGCTTCCTAGTATTTTGGTTGACTCAGGCCTGGCAGTCCTGAATTTGAACTAAAAGAATGTCCTGTGAAATTTCAATTTATATAAGCTTTATAGCATAATGTTGATGAAACGTTAGCATTTTAGTACTTCTAACACATTAACATTTCAAATGGTAACATCCACTTTTATAAAGCTCTTAATAAATATTTTAGCCATTATAAAGATGCAACTGACAGTTGAACTGGTTTTTCTTAACTCTTCTGGTAAACATCATTACTTACAAACTTTAGATGACTTTCAGTTTGTAGATGAAAATTTCAAGTTTGTAATTTCCACAAGATCTCACCATCCAATATACTTTCTATGGATTGAGTGAGTTTGAAATCTTGAGCCAAGTAAGACTTATCTATGGGCTCAAAATTTGTTATATAGCTTTGAAGTAGAAGGGCACAGCCACTTCTATTGGGGCTCCAATGTGTCAGGCAAACAGCAAGTTAGAATTAGACCAGCCTGCCAGCCTAGGTGCTGGAGCACCCAAATGGCAAAATAGAATGCTAAAGGCACTGCTGCTGGTACAACAGATAAGAAACTAGAGAGAATTTTCGCCATTGACTGCCAATGAGCCAGAATCTTGTACAGGCACATAATGAAAAACCAGATGAATATGGCTGTTACCCTGAGGGGTGTGTGAGTGCCAGCAGAAAGGGCGGTTTATTTTTCAACATAAAAAACTAAATTTGGGGAGAGGTTTTTTTAATGGAAAATAAAGGAAGAAAATCGACCAATAAATTTCTCAGTGCAATGCAACTAATTAAATAGTGGTTGACTGATGCGGGAACAAGCAGGGATTGGGTCCCTCAAGTCTGACCTAAACGGCAAATTATTTGGGGATGGGGGCAGATAAGCTCAATAGGAACTGACATTAAAGGATTCAGCGGCAGGCCAAGTCACTGTCAGTTCAACCTTGAATGCCTGAACCAAGGCTTAACTGCATTTTCAATGGCTAGTGCAACAGCATCTGGCCTGACGAGCAGCGGGAATCCCCCAGGGCCACCCCATGTAGGGGCAGTCCCAATTGGTTGGTAACAGGTTCAGGATGCCCAACCAGCCCATGCCCGGTAGATGGGCCTTTCATTTGGTCAAAATCGTTGTGTCAGCCACAACTCCCAATTTGCTGGAAGGAGCTTCAAACTTTTGTTGATGGTGTCCGATTCTACTACCTGCACGTTGTGGATCATCCCTATGATTTTGATAGGGAGTTACTTTTGACAATCACAATGTTTGCTGAATCAAGAACATCAGCAATTCTGGCAGATGAATCAATCTCCATCCCTTTATGACTATGTGGTTTCTGATCATCAGGCTTGTTTCCAATCATTTTGGACCAATCAACTTATGTTTGGCAATCTCAGCACAGATTAACCTGATCTGGCAGACAAGTTCAGCTGAGGTGAGCAAGGGCACTGGGGGAGGGATCAAAAAAGGGAGAGCTGTTACCAAGAGCTCATCAACCATGTGGGCGAGGTCACCCTGGGTAACGAGAGGTACATCAACTCTTTTCAGAACCTTTTTACTTGGAAATTGAAAGAGAACCTGATTGACACACAGTGGACGTTCCCCAGGACTTACATTACCATTTCCTTTTTCCAAAGGAAGGGCACCACCGCCAAGAAACTGTACAAGGGCCACATTTTTGTGTGCCTTAGGTAACTTGATCGCCATTATAGTTGTAACTTTTTTGAGGGCAGGGAGCGTTGGGGTGGGATTTATGAAATGCCTCAACCAGGTCCATACAGTTAGTGCAAATTGTGTGCTTTAATTCAACTGTCTTTGTAGGCCAGATAGTCTTTCCAGGCCACAAGATACTGAACGGACTGATGGGACTTGTGGGATGTTAGGATATTTTCCACTTAGGCCTCCTCCACATTTTCAATTACTATTGGCTCAGGATCCTTGATAACAGTACCCTTAAAAGGTGAAAACTGGGAAACGTGGAAGACAGGGTGCTGGTTCCAATGGGCTTGTATCTTAACTGGAACTCACCATTGCCCAAGTCTTTCTCCACCAATTGGGGCCCAAACGCTTACTTGAAATCTTGTTGGAGGGCACTTGCATTCTCAAATGATGCGTATTGAGCATAACATAGGAGCCCACCATTATGTCATGACCCAGTAATCGCTTATGATCTGTGAACTGCTTGTAGTCTTCAATAGCTTTGGTGAGGTGTTCCCACACTAAGGATTGAATAGATCTAATCTGTTCAGCATGATCCGCGGAAGCTTGGACCTCAGGGTGCAAGCAGGGTCTGACCAAAAAGGAAGGATTATATCCTAACATCGCTTCATAAGGAGAAAGCCCTGTGGAAGCGTGAGTCCCATTGTTGTAGGAGAATTGAGCGAGGGGAAGGTTGTCAGCCCAGGTGTCCTTTGCAGCTGCAGCATAGCAAAGCAGGTACTGTTCAAGGACTTGGTTAACTCGCTCAGTCTGCTATTGGACTGGGGATGATATGCTGTAGAGTGACAGGGGGAGATTTCTAAAATGGATAAGAGTTCACTCCAGAATCACGCTGTAAACTGTGGACCATGGTCGCTGATGATCTCCTGTGGGAGATCAAACATTGAAAATATGTGGCGCACAAAGAGATGGGCGGTTTTTTCTAATGTAATTATAGAAGCGCAGGGAATAAAAAAGAGAAACTTAGTGAAATGATCCACACGACCATCACTGCCATAAACCCATTAAAGCAGGGGAGTATGACAATAAAATCTATGGACACTGATGTTCATGGACCCTCCGCCTGTTGTAAGGGGTGCAGAAGTCCATTTCTACCAGAGCAATCCAACTTAACCCGAGCACAAGTAGCACAATTGGCAATCCAGCCCAAAACTTCCTTAGTTAAACCCGCCCAATTGTTGGTCCACTTGATCAAGTCGATGCATTTCTTATTTCCTGGATGGCCAATCGTGGGGGGTCATGATGTGCACGAAATACCTCAGCTCTGAAGAGAGGGGAACCCAAATTTACGACCAAAAATAAATGAGACCCTCCACCAAAGAGTACAGAGAGTGTTTATGATTTTGGAGGGATAATTGCTCAAAAAACTCCACACCTTTGGGGCAGGTCATTTGGCCAGCTAAGACCTGAGCAACGAGTGGGGCGTCAGAAACAAGGGTGGCAGAAGAGATGATGGAGGGAACAATTGACAAAGTTTTAGCAGCGGAAATCACGGTAATGAGGTCCACTTCCTCCAAATCTGTGGGATAGTGGATGGGGTTGCAGCTGAGAAAATCGGGAAGTACATTTAGTGCACCTTTTATGAATTCATATATGAAATTGAAACTGCACAAGTCCTGATAGGTCTGAGCTTGCCAATGCACCAATTTTTGGGGTTTACAGAAATACAAGAAATCTTGGTGATCCGTGCAAACAGTTAACTCATGCTGGGCACCCTGTAACAGGTACCGTCAATGAGTAAATGCCCATGCTAAAGCTGCCAACTCCTTATTGTAGATGGCCCATGATTGCTCTGTAGAAGTAAAATTTTTGGAAAAAGTAGGTGACTGGATGTTCCAAGCCTTCATTCTCTTGGAGCAGCACTGCCCCACTGCCACTGAGGAGGCATTGCATGCAATGATATATGACTTGGCAGGATCCACATGTTTCAGGATGGGAGGGATAAAAACACTTCATTTATTGACTCAAACGCCTGCTGGCATTTGGGCGTCCAACAAAATGGTACATTCTTGCCTGTGAGGGGGTGGAGCGGGGCAGCCAACTGGTAAAGAGCAGGGGAAAATCATTTTAGGGAAATAATGGTTCCCAAGGAACTCTGTAATTGTTTCTGGTTGTCAGAGTAGGCCATTCATGGATAGTGTCCAACTTATTGGGAGATATTGCATAGCCATCCATAAGTATGAGGTTCCTGAGAAAGGTAACTTCCTCTTGATAGAACTCACATTTGGGAGGCTTTAAAAACAAGCCCGCCTTGTGCAAAGCAGCCACAACCGCTTCCAAATCAATAGCATGTTGTTTGGGAGTCGGGGAGTGAACCAGAATGTTGTTGATATATGAAACTGTGCAAAAAAAGCTGGAGATCGCCTGTACACTGTCAATCATTCATTGAAACGTAGCGGGTGTATTCTTCAGCCCAAAGGGCATTATGCAGAATTGGAAAATGCCTCGCTTAGTCCATATTGCTGTTAGCCATTCTTGCCCTTCCATTACCTAAATCTGGTTGAAGGCATTGACGAGATCCAAACTAGAGAACACATGAGATTTGGCGATTGCTTTACTGATTGTCTGCTCCAGGGGCATGAGGTAGGGATCATGAACTGTAATTTTGTATAAATGTCCATAATCCACACAGGGATGTAGGGAACCATCAGCTTTTTGGTGAAGACAATGGGAGATGAGACTGAAAATGTCTCCTTAAACAACCACCCTTTTCTAAGAATATCATCTAACCAAGTATTAAGCGCAATCCCCTCCTTTGCTGTGTGGGGATACAACAAGCAGTTGATATTCACCAACTGTACCGTCAGACAGAATCACAAGTCAAATTTAGCATGAGGGGGAAGATGGTTTACCTTTTCAGAATCAAAAATACTTCAATAGTGCATCAATTCTTCAGAAAAATCAGATGGAAGGCCTGAAGGGGAAACGAGGGAAGTAATGGAGCTGTGACCTTAGGTTTTCTTGAGAGTATTAACTAAAGTAAATATTCCCTCCGTTTGATTATTGGCAAATGACAACATATTAAACTCTAGATGAATCTTAACATGTTGCCAGCGCCACCACCTAACCCCTAAACTAACTGGGAACACTAAGTTCAGCATTGCTGAGAACCAATTGCAGAAGCTGAACTGATGTACTGAGAATGAAACTGGCCAGCAAACTAGGTATGAGGTTTGGGAGGCTGAAGAAGCAACCATCACTGAAGGACCTAAATCCAAGTTAAGTTTCGATTGTTGGGCTAGTTCAAGACTCATAAAATTCCCACAGCTTCTGTATCCACCAAAGCCTTAAAGGAGACATGGTGGGACCTAACACTAATCTTCATGGGTAGTAAGAAGTAAGAAAAGTTCTCTTTATTGGTAGTTGTGGTTGAATCCAATGATACTGAAGAGATGGTAGTGGAGTTAGGGAAAACTGCTAGGTTCATAGAGGGACTAAGCTCATCGAAAGTCAGATTTTCAGAACCTACTGACATGGGCACAATAGCCGCAGCAACTATGAGGTGTGGATTGGACATTTTGAGTGGAACTAGGCTATTATGGCCAGGGAAAATTTTCTTCACAACCTGGTTCAGCTGAAAAGAAGGGACCATTGCTATGCCAATATCTATGAGAAAAGTGGAAATGGTTAGGAATAATGTTTGGTCAATTATGTCAGGCAAACAACAAGTTAGAATTAGACTGGCCTGACATCCTAGGTGCTGGAGCACCCTAACAGAAAATTAGAATGCCAAAGGCATTGCTGCTGGTATGACGGATATGAAACTAGAGAGGATTTTCGCCAATAACTGCCAATGAGCCAGAATCTTGTACAGACATATAATGAAAAACAGATGAATATGGCTGTTACCCTGAGGGGTGTGTGAGTGCCAGAAGAAAGGGCGGTTTATTTTTCAACATAAAAAACTAAATTTAGGGAGAGGATTTTTTAATGAAAAATAAAGGAAGAAAATTGACCAACAATTTTCTCAGTGCGATGCAACTGATTAAATAATGGTTGATTGGTGTGGGAACAAGCAGGGATCAGGTCCCTCAAGTTCAACCCAACCGTTTAATTATTTAGGGATAGGGGCAGATAATCTCAATAGGAACCAACATAAAAGGATTCAGTGGCAGGCCGAGTCACTGTCAGTTCAACCTTGAACGCCCAAACTGAGGATCAACTGTGTTTCTGATGGTTAGTGTGACAACATCTGGCCTGATGAGCAGCGGGAATCCCCCAGGGCCACACCATGTAGGGGCGGTCCCAATTGGTTGGTAATGGGTCAAGGATGCCCAACCCGCCCATGCACGGTCACTGAGCCATTTTTTCAGTCAAAACTGTTGCATTAGCCACAACTCCCAAATTGCTGAAAGGGAGTTTTGAACTATTGTTGATGGTGTCCGATGCTACTACCTGCACGTTGGGGATCATTCCTGGCAATTTTAATAGGGGTTTATTTTTGATGATCACAATGTTGGTCAAATCAAAACTGTCAGAAATTCCAGCTGATGAATCAATCTTCATCCCTTTATGACAATGTGGATTCTGATCATCAGGCTTGTTTCCAATCATTTTGGACCAATCAACTTCAGTTTAGTGATCTTGATGCAGATTTCCCTGATTCAGCAGACAAGTTTGGCTGAGGTGAGTGAGGGCACCAGGGGAGGGATCTGAAGAAGGAGATCTGTTACCCAGCGCTTGTCAACCACGTGGGTGAGGTCACCCTGGGTAATAAGGGGTACAGGCCCCCTCTTTGGAACCTTTTTACTTGAGAATGGGAAGAGAACCCGATTTGACACTCACGGGATGGAAACCAGGAATTACACAATGACATTGATCCTAACTCATCTATTGAACCTTGTTCTTTTCTATTGATTCCAGTAAGTGTTATGCAATTAAATTGATTAATCCTGTGAACTCATCTTTAGGTTTTTTTCTTATCTTCTACTAGCTTTAAATTCCTCCAGGAGTGCCCTTCTTGGTGAAAGTTATTTCACATCTCTAGGAAAGTTTAGTACCTCCATTTGACTAGTCAATAAACTTTATTTTTTGGCTAATACTAACAGCTTTGAGCAACATAGAATACATTTAAGTCAGGAGGCGTTACTGAAGATTCTGATATCTTTAATCTGTCTAATAACCTGTTTTGACGTCAATTAAGGCTTCTTAATGTCCTTCAGAGATTTGATGGGTTTTACGGCCAAGTAAATTTTCACCAGGAGTTGTGAGTGTGGTTTTATTAAACTAATAAAGATAAACTTTTGTGACTATATCTATGGCTCCAGTTGGTTAAAGCTTTTGGGACTTAAGGTAATACTGGTTTGCATAACCAATAACTGAATAAGGTTTCCACACAATTCTAATGATGAAATCATGATTCATTATTCACACCCTACGCAAATATGAACTCAGCTGTACAATCTCCTAAATCTAACCAAGTGTTTTTGGAGACAAAAATGGCTCCAAACACCTCCTGTGCTTTTCTGCTTATGCATTCTCAACTATGGTGAGCCTTCTTTTGTTGCAGGCTCCATACATGCTATTTGTGGATAGTTGAAAGAATCTAGATATAAATTCAACACCATGAGAGAGTTTAGTTTGGAATATAGGTGAAAGTTAGGATCCTCATCAGGTTCAATTTTACAGGTAGTTTGTAAACCATCACAAGTGTTGGTGCAGATATTGCGCTCTCCCAAAGTAGGTAAAGGTCTAAGGGGAGGAAGTTTTAGACTTGCAAATTGTCCACATTTTGTTTCAAGTAAACCAAATGGTCAGTGTGGTTTTCCAGCTTGGTAAACATTGAGTTTAAGCCTTGTATGATTTAATTGTTCGCTATTCTCTAGGAGATCCACTTTTCAATTAAATCAATTTTAGATCTCTGGCCTTTCTTGAGCTGTTGCAAGTCTGACTACTCCTAGCTCACTTGTTGTTGGGATTTTTGCTTACATTTCCAGTCGTCTATCAACATGGGTCACTAGGGTATAATTCCCTATAGCGAGTTAATTAGATATCAATCGACCTGATTTTGGGTAAAAAATGTATGTGGGATTTTAAATTATTCACCTGGTCATATCTGTCAGAGATTGATCTCGACAAATGCTTAAGATCTCATTAGGCAGAGTTGCTGACAAAATGGGGGAATCTGAAAGTTGAATTATGATTAACTATCAGGTGTACTGATTGGGGTGAGTCAGGGTTCATCACCAGCTTATTGGGAATTACGAAGTAAGTTGTGAGGCGAGTGATGCCACTTGCAACTAGTGAATTGATCAGTTGGTTTTTGACCTGCCTTAATGGATAACAAGTCCCATTATGTAGGCAGGTTGCTTGCCAATTATGGTTGATTCACTGGAATTGAATAGAAAACTTTAGGGACACTTTTGTGACTCTTTCCATTTTAGGTCATGAGGATGTCCAATGAAAAAAACCTAGCCAGGATGGGGAAGACCATCACTGCTAAGATGAGGATGGGTAATTCAATGGCAACAGCTGCCGTTTCATCAAGGAGGTTCCAAGTGACGGTTGAGCACCAAATTCTTACTATAAATTCCCTAAAGAATTCACTAAAAAACACTAATTACAAGATCACTTTTAATAAAGTATTATCTTAGTAAACTTTATCAGCATCCATTTGTTATATTCTTTCTCAGGGATATTATTGCTGTGTGTGGTAATTTGGGAGACTCTTTAAGATAAAGAGTAAGGATATGAGTGGGTATCCAGAGAAGAAGCTGATTCAAATCAGGGATTTCTGCCAACTGTGTGTCAAACCAGAGAAACCATAAACAGGGATCAAAGAGTAGATTGAGCTAGGTGGTATGAGGGAACCAATCCCTATTACAAGACATCATATGTATTTTTAAAGGAAATATTGCTGAGCATTGGACCAAAGTCTTTTAATTCCATTCAACTATGGATAATAGTCGTCATACTTTTATCAAATGATTATATCAACTATCATACAATGTGGAGAATTGCACAAAACCCAAACCTGTGCAAGTAATAAATTTATAGGGGTTATTGGCTGAAAATAATCAGAAAACCTAAAAATTTTATAAAGTGTGCTCACTACAGAGCTGTAGTTTATTAGAAGATATTGGAACGTGATGCCATATAAAGATTTATATAATTCCAGCAATAAATTACTAAGGAAAGTAACTTTAATGAAGACAGAACGTGAAGTGGATCACATTCAATTGTGTCACCTAGCTCAGAAGTGGAGCTCCAAGTGAAACAAATTGAGGATACACAAGTTTGGGGAAAAGGACTTGCAGTCTAGATTTGGAACTGTCTAGTGCTGCAAAAAAAACCTGTTCTACCTGACATCTATCTGAGATAAAGAGTATCAGCAGGGCCAACTCAGGTTGAAATTGGGTCCACTTTAAATAGTCCTGAGGAGTGAGTGTTTAGATGAGACGCTATATGAGGCATTGGTTGAATAGGAAGCAATCAATTAAGGGTATTGGATTGCCATACCAATAAAGATATGAAGCCAAAATTTGAAACAATTGATCCAAGATAGTGGAGTAATTCATTTGACTCAATAACACTCAATTATTGTTCAGAAATTGTTGGAGACAATTTCATCAATTCAAGATGAAATTGGATGAACCTAATGAGGCCAGATCGATCTGTTTGATAAAGAGATCATTTTCAGATCCACTATTGTATTTATTTATAACGTTTTGGATGGCCATTAAGGCCAAAAATCGATTTAGGAGAAACACAATCTATACAATCAAATGGAACTGTTAACTAATGAAATACAAAGTTTCAAACATCAGTTGCTGAAATATGAGATAAAATCTTTTGGATGAATAACCAGTCAGTATTGAAGGCATAATAAATGAAAACATTCAAGAGTATTGCCAAAGTTGGCAAGTGTAACCTATACATGAAGAAACAGTGCTGCTGGTTGTATAATGAAGAAGGTCATTGCTAAAAAAATTGGAAGTGTTGGGCCTAAGAGAAAATAGTTGCAATGTTTCCAGAGGACCTCTGAACCATTAAATGATTATGTCCTGAGATTTTGGTCAAGTCCTAGAAGATGACTATTGACCTAAATAGATGGTCAAATCCTAAGAGGATAAGATTTTAAACCATAATAACTGGTAGGTCAGAGTATACCTAATGACCAGCTTAGATGAAGGGGAAGAAGGACCTCTGAACCTTTTTGTAGGTTAAAAGTCCCATTGTAAAAGAAAAATATCAAATATCAAAAATTAAATATTAAGTATCAGTTTTTATGGTCCATAATTTTTGGACCTATGATGAAATGAGATTACTGGCTGGGGTAACCAAGAGTATCAACCTATTGATTGATCAAGAGCAACTCGCTGATCTGATTGAATGACAGCAAGAGGAGGTGCTTAAATTGTTTAAAAAGTATTGGGAAGTATTTTCCCAGGATGACCACGATTTGAGATGCATGAGAGATGTGATCCACAAGGTTAATACTGAGGAAAATTTGCCAATCAGGATGAGACCGATTTGACAGTCAAAGGTAGCCAAAGTGGTAGTGGAAGAAGAAATCAGCAAACTAGTGAAGCATGGACTTCTAGTTCTGTTGTCGAGTCCCTAGGCGAGTCTGATTCTTATTGTGAAGAAGAAGGATGGCTCTAACTGGGTGGTGATCGATTACCAGAAGCTGAATAAGATTACAAAAAAGTTTTCATATTTACTACCAAGAATTGATGATGTGCTAGATCAATTGGTAGAAGCAAAGTATTTCTCCACAATGGATCTGATATTGGGATATTGTCAAATCAATTTGCCATGAGAAGATTAATAAAAATGTGTGATTATTACCATGCAGGGGCTATATCAACCAATGAGGATGTCCCAAGGTCTATGCAATGCGCCTGCAACATTCCAGATGTCCATGGACACTAAACTAAATGACTTGAAGTTGTCATGCATCCTGGAGTACTTGGATGATATCAATGTGTTCAGTAGGACGCTTACTGACCATCTACACCACTTGGAGGAAGTGTTTAAAAGACAGTCCACGGCCAACCTGAATATTAAGCCAAGGAAGTGTCACTTCTTCAAGAAAGAGTTGGAATATCTGCGATTCATGATCAACTCTAGTGGATTGCAGCTGAAAGCTCAGAAGATCGAAGCCATAGAACAAATTGCTGTGCCAAAGAGTGTTGAAGATATCCAAGTGTTCATTGGAATGGTCAGATACTATATAAGATTTATTTGGTATTTTGCCAAATTCACCAAGCCCTTATTCCATCTGTTGAAGGATCCAAAGAAAGGATTCATATGGAATGAAGAAGCACAGAAATCTTTTAGTGAGTTACGCCAGTATCTGATAGATTCTTTGATTTTGACATATCTGAATTCTGTTGGTAATTTATTATACAAACTGATTCTTTGTTGATTGCAATAAGTGCCATATTAAGCTAAGTAGATGTACTTGAGGATGATCATCTGGTAACGTATGTGAGCCAGACACTCTCAGCTGCTGAGAGTAACTCTATTGTAACTGAGTGTGAATGACTTTTGGTCAATTACGCTTGTAAACGTTTTCAGGTTTACATCCATGGAACAGACTTCAAAGTGGTGATGGACCACTCCTCGTTGCATTGGCTTCACAATTTTCAAGAACCAGAAGTATGACTGGCCTGATGGGCATTAAAGTTACAGACTTATAATTATGAGATTGTCCACCAAGCCAGGGCTTCTCATCAGAATGCAGATGGCTTATTGTAGTTACCAATGGTCCAGATGGTATACCAGCAGGTGGATGAGTTATTCCAGAGAATGGTCAATGTAGAAATTGGGAACGAGCTCTAAGAAATCCAAGGTGTGCTTTAAAAAGTGATGGAAAACACTGAAACCATGGATGGACAAGTTTTTAAGATGAATAGTGGAAGCAGTTATTATTCCCAAAGCTATTAGAAAGAGCAGCTATCATTTGAGCTACTCATAAGGTTGTCAGGTATGGAGGCCTGAGAAAAATTACTAACCATATTCGCCAGTACTACTACTGGAAGTCAATCAACTATAATGTCACTGACTATCTAGCTTGTTGGGTGGAGTGCCAGTTGCACAATCCACATAAGAATATGATTGGATACTGACTGATGCGCCCTGGATTTGCTTGGCATAGGTGTCCATTGACATGATGAGACTGCTGACAATGAGCACAGGGGGTCAAGTACATAATAGTTGTGATCAATAATATGATGAGATGGGTTGAGATGAAGGCCCTGGCAAAAGTTGATGCTACCAGTACCGCGAAGTTTATCCTGGATCAAGTAGTATACTGAAATGGATGCCCGCAGGTCCTGTTGAGTGACAAAGGGACAAACTTCATAACTCATCTAATCCCACGGTTAGATGAGATAATGGGGATCCAAGGAGTCATGTCTGTACACTACTGGCTGGAGATAAACAGACTGGTGGAATGAGTTAGTGGAACACTGGCCCTGATGCTGAGGAAGCTGGTTGCAGGAAGGACTTCCACGTGGGGAATGTACCTGAGTTTGGTAACATTTGCCTACAATATTAGTCATCATACAGCGATGGGAAAAACACTATTTATATTGCTATATGGGAGGAAGGCCACGTTTCCGCCAATTTTATATTCAGTGGTGGAACCAACATTGGGGATGAGCGCCAGGCAGTACCTGAACTTATTGATGAATATCTTAATCAAAATAAAATAGCAAGCTTTTGATACAACGTTAAAGAAAAGAATACAAGCAAAAATACTGGATGATAAGAACTGACCAGCTTTATCAGAATACTAAATAGGCGAAGGATTTGCCTATTGCAATACGCATGGTTTTTGGAGAAGAAACAAATTGGATGCATTGTGATCAGGTCCATTTGAGATTATTACTAAGATGGCGACGGATGCCTACTCCATTAAGAACCTCTTGGATAAAAGGATAGTAAATCATTTCCAATCTAAGTATTTGAAGTGATGGATTAATAAAAATAATGAAAAGATAGTTCCCAAAGGACCTCTGAACTATTAAGTTGGTTATGTCCTAATGATTTGGTCAAGTATGAAAAACGGACCTCTGAACCAATCTAGATGGTTAAGTCTTAAAAAAGTAAGACCTCTGAACCATAGAAAACTGGTAAATTAAAGTATACCTAGGATCCAGTTTGGGGGAATAAATTAAAAAGATGGACCACTGAACTGAAACAAGGTCAAGTCCCATTGAAAAAGAAGAAAAAAATAAGAGATTGATAAAGTTATCAGGAAAAAAGGTTAATAAAATTGAATAGAAAAAATTATATAATTTATAATTTTCATTGATTATTGATTATCCTCAATTTGGGGATGATTCCGCCTATGCTGCCTCTTGAGGAGGGAGGATGGATTGCAGTAAAAGTGAATAACCTGTCAAAATCTATGTGAGATCATATGCTAGCAAGGGCTAGACCTACATGAAACCAAGTTTGTTGAGCGGATGCAGATCTCTGTGAGAAAGCAACTAGGGGAAGGAAAATTGAGATGTCAGAAGAAGCTAAACGTGATACCCAGAGCGGGGTGAGAAACAACAGTACAAGAAGAGGCAGTCAATAAATAACGCCAAGTAATTCTGATATGCTACTGGAGCCAGAAGATTGGTCTTGAGCACTTGATGATGGGCTTTGTCAAGAACACCGGACATATGGGCTGGCAATGAACAAGGGATACTATACAGGGTTGCTGAATCATGCTCCCTATTAAAGTCATCAGCAGAAGATACCAATGTGATGTTCCAGAAAGGAGATAGTCGTGCAAGGAGCAAATGACATCCTACAAGTGATGGCTATGAGCTTCTCAGAAGCTGAAGCAGAAAGAGGATGAAAACCAGGAGAGTCTGAAAGCTTTATGGCCCAATTTCAAAGAGCTTAGCCAGCAAAGCGAAGAGCATAAGCTGTGATATCCTAATCTAGGATGTTCTCAAGAGAGGAAGAATTCAGAGCTATGTATAAAGCCTCAATGATTTGGGCCCTTAATTCTGCATAGGGGAGTCCAAAATGTACGCTGTTGCTGATGGTAAAATTGGTGGTTAAGACAGCTGTCTTGTAATGTTGACTGAGTCAGAAGAGGAACTCCAGAAGCTAGTCTGATCTGGTGAGGTAGGGATGATCAAGAGCGAAAAACATTACTTCAAGAGGATCATTGATGATGTTAGGCGCATCTGAGAAAGGAGCTGAATCCAGAGAGTCTTGAATCTAACTCTGGAATTGATGACAAAGGAAGGATTGGCCATGAGTCATTTGAGACAATTGCTAACCTGGTTTCAGTGGGGTTGGTTACCATTTCCGGTAATTCTACAGAAGGATTATCCACTGGTACTTGACTGGGAGTATGAGTCCTGGAAGGACCATAGAAAAAGTTTCATCGCGCAGACTGAATCATCTGCTGGAAGAGCTAAAGATCTTGGTTAGACAAACTGTTGAGCAGCTGTTGGTAACGTGACTCAGAATTTGACATATGAGCTGGACAAGAGGGGATGTTGGGCTTATGTGATAGTCGACATTGTGCACTCTGAAATCAATTAAGCTCCAATTTTGGAGAAGTTAATTTAAAAACTAATGGGATAATCTCTCCAGAGAATAATTAAGAATGATATGAGCCATGAGGTTATGAGAAGAAAATAACAAGGGCGTACATAAATGAGCATTCTTAATTGGGCCATGAAATGAACATTAATGACAAGAGTCTTCTGTTGAGAACAAGGAGAAAATCAGGAAATTGAGGATGTCAGACCAAGAATCTTGAATATGACAGCAGGACATATGCCCTGACGGGGTGAAACCCAGATCCCAGGATTAATATCATCATGAGTAAATTGATCAGCCTGGTACAACAGAAGATTGTGGGGACCACACTCTGAGTAGGCAGTAGCAAGGAGGATGTGGAAAAGGGCTGCATGCTGAAGGTCATCCTGAGCAGCATTAAGTACTGATAATTGTACTCCGCTTGAGCAAATGAATATTTGACTGAGTGCCTGAAGCAGTGTTCTCCTGCCCCATGCCTTTTCTTGCTGGAAATCTAAGCAAGATGGGGGATGTGTTGGAATTTTTGCTCATATTCCCAGCTGTCTAGATTACTAGGGATCGCTAGGGAATAATTTCCTAATGCAAGGTGAGTTGGAAATCAGTTGACCCTGATTTTGGGATAACTATGTTCTGGGGATTTTAGATTATTCTCCTGGTCAGATCTGTCAGGGATTGATCTGGACAAATGCTTAAGATCTTGTTGGTCAGAGTTGCTGAAAAAATAGGGGCATCTGATAGTTGTTAACTTTCAGGTATACCAATTGGTATTAGTCAGGTTTTATCACCAACTGATTGGGAATTTAAGGAGTAAGTTGCAAGGTGAATGATGCCACCTGCAACTAGTGAATCGATCAGTTGGTTTGCAACCTGCCTTAATGGGTAACAATTCCCATTACCTAAACAGGTTGCTTGTCAGGTATGGTTGGTTCACTTGGATTGAGAGAAAACCTTAGGGACACATTTTCTGACTCTTTCTGTTTTAGGTCTCAAGGATGTCCAATGACAAAATCCTAGCCAGGATGGGGAAGACCATCATTGCTGAGATGAAGATGGGTAATCAATGGCAACGGCTGCCATTTCATTGAGGAGGTGCCAACTGAGGGTTGGGCGCCAAATTCCCTAGTATAAATTCCCTAAAGAATTTACTAAAAAAACACTAATTACATGATCATTTTTACTAGAGTAATAGCTTAGTAAACTTTATCAGCATCCATTTGTTCTATTCTTTCTCAGGGATATGATTGATGTGTGTGGTAATTTGGAGACTCTTTAAGATAAAGAGTAAGGATCTGAGTGGGGATCCAAAGAAGAAGTTGAATCAAATCATGGATTTTTGCCAACTGTGTGTTAAACCAGAGAAACCATAAACAGGGATCTAAGAGTAGATTGAGTTAGGCGGTATGAGGGAACAAATCCCTATTTCAAGACATAATAAGTATTTCCATAGGAAATACTGACTGAACATTGGACTGAAATCTTTTACTTCCATTCAACTATGGATTATAGTTGTCATACTAGTATCAAAATGGCTATATCAACTATCATACAATGTGGAGAATTGCACAAAACACAAACCTGTGCATTTAATAAATTAATAGAGGTTATTGGCCAAAAAAAACAGAAGCCCTAAAATTTTTACAGGTGCCAACTTCTTAAATAATAGATTATATCAAGTTTAATCAGAATGTTTATTCTCTGACATTAGCAGGAATATCTAAATTATAGCAACAATCATTTAATAATAATGACAAAGTAATTAAAATAAGAAAAGAATTTTAAAATAGTGCAATTTGGCCTTTATAACACTCTTCTTGGCTGGCCCAAGCAGAATATTGTGTTTCTGGTAGCTTTGGTAGAAAAATTACTTTTTTGGTGTCAACGCATTTGATTTGGCTGCTCTAACTTTGTCATTGGGCATCAAGGATTTTCAGTGTCAGGAATCAGTGAGAGCTCCAAGGCATTTGGGTTGGTTGCTTTGGGTTTGACATTGGAGCAGTGAGGAGAGTTGGTGCAAAACTTTAAAGAGGGCTTTTCTCATTTGATTTAATTGCATCAGCTTCAGTTTCAGAGCAGTAAGTAGTATCAGTACAGGAAACTGGACAGGGTGCTGAGGAATTTGGATTATCTTCTTTGACTTCATCATCAGAGAATTAAGGAGCATCAGTGTGGAAACAGAGGTTTAATCATAGATTTAATTTGAATGATTTGACTTCAGCGTTGAAACAGCAGGAAACTTTGGCACGATGAAGCAGCAAGGATGCAAAGAAACTTTAATTTGATTAAAATAATAAAGTTCATCATTTAAAAGTTAGAGATATATTTGCTTACTTGAAATCGTTGGATCTTCATCCTACTATGTCAACTGCATCATAGATTTTGAGATAAGGAGGCATGTCTTGAACTGTGCATCCTAATTTAAAGGCTGCAGAATTAGCTTGACATCTAATCTCATAGATTGTTTGTTCAGTATTCTGGTAGGACATAAACCAATAATAAATGTAGCCTATATATTATTAGGCCTTAAGAAGTTTGGAGCTGGGCAAGATGGTAGGTCACTTCAACTAGAAGTTCTTGGTAGGGATGAAAAGTTCAATTGTATTAGGGATGGGTAATTTTTATTACTTGAGTGGACCCTTTGGTGTGCACTCACCTTTTATTATCGTTGAGATGATTTAATTTCAACAAAGGTATGTCTTTGCTGGGTAGCCTCAGTAATACCTGGTAGAGAGCACCAGTTTCAGGTTTTTTTGGATTTGTTGGCCAAATTACTTTGAAGGCTATATGATTGTAGTCAAACTATCTCCAGCAGCTTCTCAGTGATATATATTGTCATTAAGGAGATTAGCAATCTGGCTCTTATTAACGGAAATTTATTCTACTGCTATGGCAATAATAAGCACGTTGGCGTTAATTGACAATATAAAGTTGCATCAAGCATAGTTTATTTTAATAAATAATTGAATTTTATAGTCTTCAAAGGGTATGCTTTTAAAGTGAATATCAACCCTCAGAATTGGTGAGATCTTTCATATACCTCAATATAACTTTTTATTGAGCTCAGGAAGTAATTAGCTTAAAAAGGCTAGAATTTTCTATCCTAGACCGTTTATATTATGAAGGAAATTTTAACAGATAGATAGAAAGGTATAATAGTTAAAACAAAGTTATGGATAAGTTGAGACAAGGGTAAAGTGGAGCCTTAATTCCTACTGGCAAGTGTAGCACTGAATTGTGAGTCATCTTGGATTCATTTAGTATGTCATATCAATGTTATAAAATGTTTGTTGCTTTTTATTTTTAAACCAATGATATTTCTATGCACCAAGCAAATTAAAGAATCAACCAATAAATAGATATAAATATTCTGGGATTGCCTAAATAAATATTTTATTGTAATCCCAAGGTTAAGGCTTCACACCTATAGGGATAATACTGACAGATGGGCTCAGTGAAGAATACCCAGCCATATGACTTACTAGCTGCGCATAAACTTAGAAATGGCAGCTAAGATAACTTCTTCATAAGTGAGATGGGAAAATGAAGTTTTTGACTAAAGTAAGATTCACAAAGTTAGGTCTGCTTTGGTATCCATAATGAGTCAAATGGTTTGATTGTAACTTTACCTTTATGACTTTTATGCTTGATGGTAAATGATATAATCATAAAAAGTGTAAGGATTGACCCACTTTTTTATATTTTAAGTCGTGTAGAAGTAGGATGCAAGTTGTAAGGTGGCTCTTCATCTTCACTGCTTCCAATTTTAGAAATTTCTTTCAGGAGTGTGGATCATTTTTGAAACAAGTGAGGAGCTCACATAGGGATTTCAGCTCTCACCAGGAGTATATGCTATGGTTGAGGAGGCCAGGACTTATAGCTAGGACTTCTTTTTTGTGCGCCAGAAACAGTTGATGCTTGTCCTGTGCTGCTATAGATAGTTTAAAGTTGCAGCAAGGTGGGTGACCATGTAGGCTCTCAGTACCTCTGACATCAGGTTCTGTCTAAACATATGTGAGAACTGGGTGGAGGAGCATTGCAGATAGGGCCAAGTAACTGAAACAAGCGGAATAAACTGCTATAGAAAAAGCGCCCTATCTAAGGGATAGTAGTGCAGACCAGGTAGCATTCAGTAACGCTTCATAGTGAATGTATGATTAACAAAGTCAACTTATTTATTCTTGATGATCTAAACCAGGTTGGTTGGCCAGATCTTTAATCATCAATGTACCTAAATTCTCAGGCAAGGTGGAGATGAGCACATCTGCCTGCTTATTTTAAGTTGTGAGATACCAACATCATGTTGAAAACGTGCTTATAGACAGAGACATACTAGGGCATTGCGCAGAAGATCAACCACATTGGGGTCCAAGGATGGGCAATGGCGTTTTTTAACAGTAAGAAGCTGATAGCGTGGATGAACTTGACTAGTTGTTGCAAAGCAGTAGCCAACTTCCATCAGCATAAAGAGCAAGAAAAACGCTACCATCACCATAGTGGTGTTGCAAGGTGTACTAAATGGGGATGCTCACTGAAACAGGGGTTTGCTGAACTTTTATAAATATAAAGATGAAATTAAGAGAATATTTTAGAATATAGTCCACTTCTATAATGTGAAGTGCCAGACTATTGTGGAGGCTAGCCCATGTGCAATCCCAAGTAATAGTAGCACATATCACCAGATAGGGTCATACATGTACATAATCTACATGGCAAATAGTGTTATTGCTGGCTAGAGGATTCATGTGCACAATAAAAGGCTTGCTAGGTGCCATAAATCCAAGCTAGCTCCAGCATAGTAGCATTCACAGCTTCATTTTCTTAAGCCAGAATAAAATTATGTCAAGAATGTCAAAGTAAAGTTCTTAGGGCTTATTTGAGCAATTTAAAGAGGTGATAGCAGATTTTTTAGGAAAGACTGCTTATAAAAGAATATATTTAGGGTAGTTTCAATGTTGATTAGAATTATTAGAAACTTAGATGCTATCAAACTCTTTAAAAAGCAGATGTCATTAAAATTTATTCTTTATAAATTATTTATTGTTGAATCCCCTTTACTTGGCTTAGTAGTATCATGATCATTAATTTAGAGATCCAATGTCAGTGTCAATGTGGTCAAAATTTGAGATAATTATTGTCAAGTAAATTGGGCTACATTCAAAAAAAGTTAAAAATTAATATGCTTTTGTCAGGTATTGATGCAAATTGTTTTACATTTTTTATTATTTTTTATTTTTTCAGTTTTGAGGGTCAATATACTTGCATATGAGATATGAGAGCAATATATTACATGGAAAACCTGTATTGTGACTACAATAAGATTTTAGGCAGAGAAATATTTTATACACCTTAGCAGTCAAGATGATGATTAATTTGTGATAAGAGAAATAAGTCTACTTTGTGACGCTGTTAAATTAGTAATAGTCAATCACTAATCATATAGAACAATTCTTTACCCTTGACTATATTCAGGGATTTTCCTATTAGGAGTTGTAAAATTTTTGAGGTTTGATTTACAGATTTGAGGTGTACAATTAATAGATTATTGATTGGTAAAGTTGTGAGTCAGTTATAATAGTATGAAGACTATTACCCAACTGAATTTTTCAAAACCAAACTCATTAAACCATATCAGGGTTTCTCCTATAGACAGGTACTGACAACCTCCCTTTAACCCACTTGAAGTTACTTGGTAACAGATCCAAACAAGGAAAAGTTATTCCCTTTACTCTAATCCTAAGGGTTGTAAACTTCCGGACAACAATAAACTTTTTCTTTAACTCTTGCCGCTAGGAATCTTGAGAGCACCAGACAATTACATAAGAGAAACTATCTCTCTTACTCTTCTTAGGTTTAATAAAACAATCTTTTATTAAAAACATGTCATCTGAACGTGTCTGTTTTATTATATAAAAATCAAGAGATTTATTTATGGGAATTTGTTGCCCAACTCTTTTGTTAGCACCCTAATGGGAACAGCATCCATTGCCAAAGAATTAAACCCTCAACAAATTACACCAACGATGAATGATGCATTTTATCATTGATCCAACTAGTTGGTGTCTACTACCAACTAGATTACAATCCTTCCTGGGTTAGATTAAGAGATAGCATGTCCTGACGCCCTCATCCAACCCCAGATGATTAACCTTATTAAGCTAGTGCGCTGCTTAGGTAATGTGACCATTTATTCATTATAGTAAGTCACATTGCCTTTTAGGCTAAACTGAAAGTTGATTTCAATAATAGCGTTTTCAAAGAGTGGTAACTGTCATTAAATACTAATTGACTGGTAATAAACTCAAATGGTTTACATAAACTACTAATTATTAAATTTAAATCATTAATCAAGACATTTACAACCATTATCAGGTATTATCACTGATGGAACACTGATAATCTTGCATAATCAAATCTGGAATTTTTGATATCTGTTGAGAAATTAAAAAAAGTATTCAAGGTGGGTCAACCTTGGGACAAATATACTACACCAAGAATTTTTCTAGCCAGTACAGGTTTTAAACTTGTGAACAAAACCTGCACTAGGGTGGAAGTAGGAATTACCCTGCCAGGCTAACCACCCTTCTGTTGGAAAACTAAACCAACAATAGTTACAATTATTTAAAAACTCCCACATCTGCTAAAGGTTTTTATATCTCAAGAAGTGAACCCTAGCAGATAAAACAGTATATTCCACTATATTAACAATGCTGGATGATGTGGCTAACTAATGAATACTAACTCAATCTTCACTTTACCAGATTTTTTGAGACAATAAAAATTTGAAAGTGGATGCCACAATGGTCCATGATCATACTTTTGGCTAACAAAGTTAAAATAAATTTTTATGGAGATAGATCTCCTTCTCCTTGCTTGGCTTCTCCTCTTATGGACATTCTCTTCAGCACAATTCTTCTTTACCTTCTCATATTCACTGCTGCCTCAAATGAGCGCAGTTTCTCCAGGGTCACTCTGTCAATCTTGCTGATGATGTTTCCTGAACGCCTGCTTTCCCCTAAGTCAGGATTTGATCAGGATGAATCTCACAGCATCCTACCATACCAGAATTATTTGTTTGATCTCATCAATAAATTCTTCAAAGTCTGTTTTTCCCAGATTAGGACTCTCATAACTACACGCCATACCAGGATCTTCTCATTCATTCTTGCCAATGAACTCTTAAACACCTGTATTCCATCAGCTCAGGCTTTTATAACTTATTGAGAGCAAATCTTCAACTTCTCTTTACTTGTGCCACTTCACAATGGACCCAGTTTTAACATGAGCTGGTCCTGCCAAACATTCACTGTCACTTGATCTTCATCACTACTGTTGTCATAGTTTATCCCCCTTCTCCTTGTGTGACAACTTTTTGTGGGATCACAACAGATACACTTGATTGCAGCAAAAATAAAAAAACTGATTATCTACATAATAAAAAATTTCATTGACTGATGTACTGACTGACTGATATCTGAGACCTTTGAGTCTGATAGGGTTAATCTATTTGGGTGAGTGGGTAAGAATTTGCAAATATTATCTAATAATTCACCAAATTTGTCACCTGAAGCACAATAAAAACAGTATTAGAGTTTAAGTAAATTAAGTAGTTAGGATAATCAGCTCACCAGCCACAAGGGCAACAGTGAAGCTGTTGGTTCAAGTAGCTCAAAAGTAGTGCTGGCACAGCCTATAGGCTACAATGTGAGCTTAGCATCTGATAAATTTTAAATACTATAGTGAAGCATGAGTATCTGGACGTTAGGTTTATATAATTAAAAACCTGCCTAATTTGGTTCACCTAATTAATAAAATACTTTTGCAAGTTAAGTAGTAGTTTATTTAGTAGTTTGAAAGATATGTCACATGCTCAATGATTTTAAATATAAAGAGATGTTTCAGGTAGCAGGTTAGTGTTATTTGATTGATTTGATAGGTTTTTTTATTTGGCTGAGTGGTTGATGGCTTTTGTTTGAATTGATAGGACACAGTTTAGCTTTAAGGGTGATTAGTTATTGGTTGTTTTGATAATTTCAGTTAGGTTTGCCTAAGTGGTTGGTGGTTTTTGGTTGATTCAATTGAGCATTTAGATTTGGCTGAGTGGTTTTGTTTATCTATAAGATAAAATCTAAATTAATAGATTGAAAATCTTTAATCTTATAGACACCATAGCAAAGCATGGGTAAACAGCTAGTTATATGCTAATACTATAATGATTTAATCATTTTTGAGAGTAATATTCTTATATACACAGTGCATTCAAAAAGTTTTGGGACTAACGTTTTAAAGACACAACTTTACAAATAAATAAACTTTCTTTTATCATAATTTAACATACAACCTTTCCCTCTCTATACATATCTATATTGCTAAAACAATTGTTAAAAGGTATGCATATAATTTCTATTTTGTATAACCATGTTTAAACCAGCTGTCACATTCTTCTGAATTGTCTCTACTTTATCAAAAGGATGAACCTTCAGTGCCACCTTCAGATTAGAGAACAGAAAGAAGTCAGACAGAGCCAAATCTGGTGAATAGGGTGGATAATTATAATCTGAAGGTGGCACTGAAGGTTCATCCTTTTGATAAAGTAGAGACAATTCAGAAGAATGTGACAGCTGGTTTAAACATGGTTATACAAAATAGGAACTATGTGCATACCTTTTAACAATTGTTTTAGCAATATAAATATGTATAGAGAGGGAAAGGTTGTATGTTAAATTATGATAAAAGAAAGTTTATTTATTTGTAAAGTTGTGTCTTTAAAACGTTAGTCCTAGAACTTTTTGAAATGCACTGTGTATAAGTACAATTTTTCACATTTCCCTCTCTTTATATATCCTTTCTAAGGGTTATTAGCCTGGTAGGGTAATTCTGCTTCCACTCTAGTGCAGGTTTTGTAAACATATGTTTGAAACCTGTATTGGCTACAAAAAAATCTCAGTGTGGTATATTTTTACAAGGTTGACCCGCTTTGATTAATTTTATATATCCTTTTCATGTTTTTATCTTATTTATTTTTATATCTTTTTCTTAGATCCAATACTTTAATGTTTGCTATAAACTAGATTCATTATATCACCATCATAAATTTTTTCTATGTATAGGCTTTTTTTGCTGACTTGGCAATAACGCCTAAATAGTCCAATCTATTGAGTTTTCATTACTGACTTGCCATTAATTTTGACATGTCCTAATATTTATTCATTTATCAGAAGCTGATAATTGATTTATCTAGTACTATAATACATGACTTTATTACCCTCAACAGTTCCTTCCAAAACATTTTGGTCTATTTTCTTTGTAATTTTGGTCCTGGCTTTGGTTGCTTTACTTAACAATCTATTTATTCCTACAACCAGATCTATAAATGATCCTTAATTGTGCGAATTGGTATGGAAATGTTAGCATCATCCAACTTTGACTTGAGTGGGTTATTTTTATTCTCAGCGTCTCATGCCTTTTCAGTTATTTGTCATGCATAGGACCAAGTGACTTCCTTCATGATTTCTGGATCAATTACCTTCATTTCTGATTTCACTCTTGCGTCAATATTATTTGACTTAAAACGTGATACAGAAGATCCTATCATAGGTCCTCTAAAAATAAATTTGAAATACACTGTCTGGGCAGATATCTGGCAGAATGTATTTAAATGCAGCGCTAGATTATTTGCATCTAGACTGCTTTATCTTTCCTATATTAAACAGTTTTCTCATCTTGAGGCAAAAGAATATTCACATTCCCTCTTGACTTCTCACCCCCAACGTTAGGTGGCAAAATGTTTAATCACACCACATTTTTGTCAGCAATTATGCAATTTATTCATCAATTTTTGTACAAAAGGTTTTACTGTTAAAAACTCAATTCTGCTTATTGTTAAAGTTTTCGTCAAAACTTGGTTTTAAAAGTTGTTGAATTTTTTATATTCTCATCTTTTAATTTTACCGAATCTGATCCTTTTTGGCTATAATTTCTTTGATATTTTTAATTTGAAAATTAAACACTAAGCCTACCATTTTCTTGGATTAGACCATTTGCAAATTGGATGTCTAATTTTCCAGCGCTAAAACCATGGAGTGGTGCAGATCTCTGTAGGGCCAAATTGTTATCTGCATTGCAATACTTGAATCAAAGTCTAATAATACTTAAACGCATATCAGGATTTGTGCTTACTATTAAACTCAATTGGTGAAAGCAGTCAAAGGTTTATCCCATTTTACTAAATTCCAAAGAACTCTTTTTTGAAACTAACCATACATTTGTGGCTGCTAAACTCTTTCATTATTGCTTCTTTAGTATCATTATACATCTAGCTATCCACATTGAGTTGGGGTAACATCATATCTTGATAATCTATGTCTATATGTTCTTAACTGTTACTGCTTTTTTGCAGTCACCATACCCAAAAATTATAATTTCATATAGGAGAAAAAACTCCAGTATTTTGTTCTGGTGATAGTTAGGTATTTTGTGTATCCCAAAATTTTTTTATTACTACTGTAGCGAAAGTTACTCATCTGATAACCCTTCCAATTATTATGGTACTTTTAGGAGTCTTTAAAGGCTTTAAAAAGGCCATAAGTACTTTCTTGGTGGCTGAACTTTCCCTTTAAAACTTTCTTTGCTTACATTGCTATCAGCCACATCATCCTCTTTCTGTGCATAGTTGCACTTGTGATGTTCCAGGTTGTGTAACAGCTTTAAGGTTTGTGTTACATAATCCTTAATTCAGCGGAATCACGCTTTATTTTCTTCCCAAGAAGCCTTCAGAAACATTTTTTTACTTAAATAATTCAGTCTCCTTCCATTTCAAAGGGTGACTTTTTCATTTAGATCATTATTGACCTTCTTGACCTGCTCTATTCCCAATTTGGCTTTTTACTCATTCTGCCAAACTATTTAGTTTGTATTGATATACCAAATTTAGCATATTCTTGTTCACCACTTATAATTAAGTCCATAGTTTCAAAATTCATATTTGTATAAAATTCAGCTGATAATTTTTGATGTAACTTTGGCCTAAAATTTGACTACCCTTGTAGTGAGCACCATGTCATAGTTAAACAACATAATTGTATGAGACATATTGTACTAATAAGGTGGAGCATGAAGAGTCCAAGAGAATAAAGATAATAAACTTGCCTGACCTGAAGCACACCCTGGAACTGACACTAGGTAAGGGTAAAATATGCATGAGTTTGTTCTGAGGGTGCACATGATGGTCACAGGAGCATTACATACTCAACTCTGAAGTGCACCAGATGATTTTTTTAGTTATAAAGGTACATTACATTTGTTGGGAAAAGGGGCTTTGAGTCCCATTTGGTTTACCATATTGCCAAATCAGACAAATTCCAATTGCAGTAAATTAACTGAGTGTGAGCTAACTTGAGCTATAATACTGCAAAGGGTGGTAGTTAAGGCTTATTGGTTGTAATGGATGGGTTGCCTCACCTAATGGAAAATATTATCTCAGCTCTTTAAATGTAGTATGTTAAGTGTAACCTTCTACATCTTGTCAACTTGGATTTAATAAAGAACTATGTTCACCTTGAGTTTTCAGATGATCCCCTGGTCTGACCTCTTTGCAAACCTCCTCAAGGAGATTTCTATCTATATAGGTCCTTTTCTCTTATATAAAAGTAGCTATTATCCTAATTCTACCTGGGAAAGTCTGGATTCTCTATATTGAGGCGCCCAAGTACCCAGAAAGTGATTTGCAGTTGGTTATACTCCCCCATGTTCCAACCAAGCTCTTGCATTTTTACTAAATTCAGTTTTATATTTAATTCTGTACAACCTATCATTGAGTCCACTGTGTACTGGCAACTTTAAGGGGTATTCTATTCCTTTTATACTAGTGACATTATCCCTGATTGTGTGGCTGTACATTCTGCACCAAATCATAGGGAATGAGAGAGTTACAGACACTCTCTTGACATACCAAATGTAAAGTTTCTAAGGTTTACTGCAAAGGTTAGGTTTGTGCATTTGATATATTATTGATTAAAAAGATATCAATGAATGTAGACATTGATAATAGTATGAATACTATTATCTAGCTAGTTCTTTACAACCAAATATAGTAAACCTGCTCAGGTTTTACTATAAACAGGTACTGGCAACCCATACTTCAACCTACTTGAAGGTACTTGAAAGAAACCAAGCATGAAAATCTATTACTTTAACTGTAAACCAAAAAATTGGAATCTTCTGGACAACAAGAAACTTCTTCTCCCACTCTTGACACAAAAGATCTCCAAAATACCAGACAATTACATAAAAGAAACCATCTCTCAGATTATTTTAGGTGGGCAATAAAACAAACATTTTACTATTTATAAGTTTTCTTCTAAAAGGGTCTGTTTTAATTATAAAAATTAAGGGATTTATTTTGCGGGTATGTCAGGATTTTTGCCCACCTTTCCAGACAACTAGATTACCATGGATCACTAGGGGATAATTCCCCATAGTGAGTGAATTGGATATTGGTTGACCCCAATTTTAAGTTAGTAATGTTTAGGGGATTTTAGGTAATAAGCCTGGTTTGTATCTGTTGAGATCAATCTGGGTGAATGCTTAAGATATCATTAGGCAGTGTTGCCAATAAAATGTGGGCATCTGATAGTTGATTAATGATAAACTATCAGATGTACCAATTGGGATTGGTCAGGTTTCATCACTAAATTGATTGATAATTTAAGGAGCAAGTTGTGAGGTGAGTGATGCTGCCTGCAACTAGCAAATTGATCAGTTATTTTGTGATCTGCCATAATAGGTAACAAGTTCCATTATATAAGCAGGTTACTTGCTATATATGGTTGGTTTGCTGAGATTGAGTAGAAAACGTTAGAACACGTTTTCTGACTCTTTCCATTTTAGGTCTTGAGAATGTCCAATTAAGGGGAAACCTAACCAGGATGGAGAAAACCATCACTGGTGAAATGACAAAGGGTAATTCAATGGCAACCAGCTGCCATTTCAAAGCTGAGGCACCAACTGAGGGTTGGGCACCAAATTCCTTCCTACAAATTCCCCTGATAATTCACTTATTAAAGACCAAAAAAAATCAGAATTCATTATTAGTTTTTTCATCTTCAGAAATTATTGCTTATGTGCTTTAATTGGGGACTCTTTAGAAGGATAAAGAGTAAGGATCAAGGATTCTTATTAGAGAAGCTGAGCTGAGATGGGAATTGCTGCCAACTTCATATCACCAGAGAAAAGGTCATAAATTAGAAATCTGGGTTTAGATCAAGTTAGGTGAATAAGGGTATAAATCCCTACTGAAGACATCTATAGTTTTTGAGTAGGAACACTGGTCTAGCATTGGACCAACATGGTTATCTATTCAACTACAGATAATAGTATTCATGCTATCATCAATTATATATCTTATATCATCAGACAATGTGAAGAGTGCACATATTGAACCTTTGCAGTAAAATAATTTAGGGGTTATCAGTCATGAACAATCAAAGAAAATCTTTTAATATTAACAATTGTTGCTCACTATATGGGTCCTTTTGAGTAGGATATGACAATTAAGATAACATATAAGGAAGTTTTCAATTTCAGCAATGAGTTACTAGAGAAAGTGATTTCATTGAAAAAAAAATCAAGATGTGTTTCATGAAGTTTTATTCTTAAAATGAAATGTGAAGCTGATAACATTAAAGTTCACTCACTCATCTCAGACATGGAGCATCTGGTAAAGCAAATTGTAAAACTATATAATTGAAAATGTGAATGTGACTCCTATATGGCAAATGATGCCAAAGAAGATACTCAATATTTGGGAAAAGGACTTGCAGCCTAGATATGGAACTGTCTAGCACTACAAGAAGACCTGTTCCACCAGATATCTACTTAAGATAAATTTTTTCAGCAGAGTCAACTCAGATTGAAATTGTGTTTGCTTAAAATAGTACCAAGGAGCAAGGTGTTAGGTGAGATACTAGATGAGACATTTTATGAGATTAAAACAAAATCAATCAATTCAGATTATCAAATTGCAATACTAATGAAGATAATAAGGTCAAAAAAGGAAATAATTGATTTGAAATAGTGGAGGAAATTATTTGATCCAATAATTATTAATTAATGAGGCAGAAGTTTCTGGAGATGAGGATCATCAATTCAAGATAAAATTGGATGAAGTTAACATTACTATATCATTTGTATGATTAATGGATAGTTTCTGGATCCACTAGTGGATTTATTTTACATGTTTTGAATGGCAACAAATGCTAATTATCATTTTAAGAGAAAAATGATAAGAGCAATCAAACAGAACTGTTGACTAATGAGAAATTTACAATTTTGTAAGATACAAGATCTTAAGTATCAGTTGCTAAAATATGAAATAAAATTAGGACCTGTTAGATAAATAATAAGTCAGGATTGAAGGTACATTGGATGAAAACTTTACAAGCATTGCCAAAGCTGGCAAATGTTGACTATATGTGAAGAAACAGAGCTGTTGGTCATATAATGAAGAAGGTCAATACTAAAATTTGAAAGTATTGGATCTAAAAAAAATAATTGCAATGTTTTTAAAGGACCATTGAGCCATTAAAATGGTTATTTCCTAATATTTTGGTTAAGTTCTAAAAGAGGACCACTGAAACAAATTAGATGGTTAATCTTAAGATAATAAGTTTGAATCATGAAAACTGGTAGATGAAAATATATCTTGAAACAAATTTGGAGAAGGGGAAAATAAGGGCCTCTGAATCTAATCATAGGTTAAAGTCCCATTGCAAAAGAAAAATACAAAAAATAGATAAAAAATATATATTAATTAATTGGTCCAAGATGTTAGGACCCTCAATGAGATGTGATTATTAGCAGGGGTGACTGTTGAATTTTAGGTCTACTTTACTTGGGCTGGTTCTTCTTAAGATAAGTTGGAGTTTTGAGCATATATTGTATAGAGACAATAGACCAGATGGTGATAATAGTCAAGATATAAACTCCTTGGAAATGATACTTCAAATCTATATTCTTCTATTGTTTACTTGGACAATGGCCCACTGCCCTGATCCTTCTGATCCCAAGTAATTTCTCAACTTAATACAATGGAAAAGTATTAAATACAAAAGGCTTGTATAATAAATAATTAACTTGTAGTGATAAACAATTATTTTTATTAGTATCAACTTGTAGAATAATTTATAGGTCTTAATGTTAACCACATCTTACCCATGACACCTCATTTATCCATGGCACTTAGCTAGAGGAACATGTAATAAGTTCATCTGAGGGCCTACAATCCTTTTGACTCTGGGGCATCTCAAATGGCCTCAGGATTATTGTAAAACTCATAAATATCTTAAGTCAGCATTTTTGGCATATCTGCAAATAGCTGAACCAAGGCTCCTCTCATGCAATTGGTAGCACATACCAAGGCAATTAATACCACTAAATAGTAAATAATGATGATTGAAAACTCAATCAAAAATTAAAAACTAATTTTATCATAGACCAACAAAGCCCATGAGCCCAGTTCATTAAGTCAACTATTATTATTAAGTCCAAATTAATCAACAAAGACATTGGGCCTATGTTATCATAGTCAAATATTATTAAGTGGAATTGCTAGGCCATGGATTCCAAGTTTGGATATACTTAGAATATTTTTGGTCCATAATTACTGATAATTTCATTATGATACATAATAAATTAGCATCAGCTAATATTATTATTTCCTCTATCAAATTACTCAACAATTTAGGTCCAATCAACCATTTAACACACCCCATATATAAAAAACACCTCTTCTTTAAGCAAGTTGCCAATAAAGTGGTTCAAAAAGTTGTGGCTGTTGTGAAGTTTAGCCTGAAAACTTGCAAAGCCTGCAATGATATTGCCACCTTTACCACCCTCCCCCAATTTACCTCAAGGCTGAGAAATCTCTTTCCAAATTCTATCACCACCCTCTTTATAACAAAGATTAAGCTACAAGCCTCATTTGTTGCCTCAACTCTCTTTTGATGCATCCATAACAGTGCTCTAAGCTTTATGCAAAATCCTGTCCACCCTAGATGAGGATAATGAGCCTCCTGATCCCATTTCACCCTCCACCAGAGACAGCTAGTGGTCTATAACTTCCACCCTAGTTAGATTATTTAGTTTTTGTGCTGGTCCAAGTGACACATTCAACTTGTTTTATCCATTGTTTCTAGGTACAGAAGCTAGTACTGATTTCAAGGCAGGATCAAATAAAAATGCCATCAGATTCAATATACTAATTGATCTTATTTCTAAAAAGAGCCAAGTAGATAACAAGTTTGTTTTATTAATATTAAATAAACTGTACAAAAAAGGCAATTTTTTTAGAATGTGAGATAAAACATAATAATGTGTAAAATGAAATATAATTTTAAAGTTAGTTTTGAATAGATATACATACTTACATTCTAAATGCAAAGTAGCAAGACTCTGTTAACTGTATATTTAGTAGTAGTGGTTTATGTTTTCCTAAACTTTCTTTGTCTATATTATTGGGCTTGTAAAGGAAAGCTTTAGTGCAACATTGATAAATATGCCTAAACACTAGATATAGCTTGGAATACATAGAATATTGATTGTATCATTTTAAAAACTCTGTAATACTTTGCATTTTTATCCAAAAAAGAGGAATTTTATTGATTAAACAATAAACTTTAAAGGCTAAATTTTAGTTTAGATGATTAGTAAAAAACATAAATAGTGAAGATACCTAATGCTATAAGGTCTACTCCTAAGGCAATGATGAAAGGAACAGAATAGAGAAATATTAGCCACTTTTTTCCTTGGGATAATGCCATGGATATATATAAGCTGTAAGTTTGCTGCAATTGATATATTGAGGAAGATGCATAGATGAGAAGTGATAACTGAAAAAATATTTTTAAGCTACATACTGAATCATCTTCTAAATATGTATTGAGAATTAGTACATGTCGTAAAATATCTACAAATGCAATTGCAGTCTGTAGATTTAAAGAAGTCTGATTGGGACCATCTAGTACTAAAAAAAGAAGTCTGATTGGCAGCAGATGACCTATATATCTTTTACAAATTTAGTTTAAAATTAAGATACTTAGTAGTATGACAATGAGAATAACTATTGATGCACAGACAATACTGATATAGTTAGTTGCTTAGAATTCTGTGCTTCTAGTTGAGAAAAAGATCTTCCACTGAAGAGAGGACCAGAAAATAAGGAAACGAGAACGCTTAAAATTAGCAATAGTAAAGCTACATAAGTACTAAATATCTATTTTCTCTTCTATCGATCCATGTGTCCATAATATCCAGTTTTAGGAACATGTCCTATAAGTAAAACTACATCTACTATGAAAGTTAGGGTTTGAGCTATAGAAGTGTATTTGAGACAGAAGCATTTTATCAGATAGTAAATCATCTGTAAAATTGCTACCATATCTCTATAAATAAAAATCATTTTATGTATACATATATGTATATTTATGGGTATGAGACACATTATCTAATGAACAAAAGAACCAAAAATAGCCAAACTTGGCAAAAATACTTCATGAATTTTGGGAATGGTAATATGTTTTTAAAAAAATATAATAAAGTTTAGCAAAAGGTATATGTAAGATTGGAAAAGTATAAGATTTTAATGGTAATGTATATCACTTCGGTAGTGTTGGACCATGGTCCTCATACATCGAAGAAATGTATATCGTTTCAGTTGAGTATTTAGGTATCATTCATTTAATAGATAAGATCATAACTTTGGTAAGCGGTTGGTAGTTTTTAGTTGTTTTAACCGACTTCGAAAAAGGAGGAGATTCTCAATTCAACCTATATTCTTTTCTAAGTTTGTTCTATAAGTTCAGAATTGGTTTTGGCTGAGTGGTTGGTGGTTTAGTTATTGATTAATTCGATAGGCTCAATGGTTCCAGGTAAGTGGTTGATGGTTTAGTTAATCGATAGTTTGAATTAGTTTTGGGTGAGTGATAGTTTTTTGTTAATTTTTAACCGACTTTGAAAAAGGAGGTTATCATTCTACCTGTATGTATGTTTTTTTTCTTTTTTTCTGTTTGTTCGAGCATAACTCTGAAAATACTGGACCAATTAGGATTATCATCCTCTTCAAAAATAGAGGATGCTCCAACTTAGGTCCCATTTTATTTTTGTAAGTATTGGTCAAGTATCTGCCCATTAATCTAGTAAGTAAAAAAATGGGCTCGGAAGCGATGGATACTTGTGAAAAATACAACTCCGGATAAACTTAATTCCGGTATCGGTGAAGCGATAGCTTCGCATCAACTTTTATTTATACAAATACCTCCTCTAGCATAATCGACTCAGCTTTTGGCTCTACTTGAATTTTAAATTGTCGGTTGTTCGAATCCTAGCACAATCACTTATGATCTATTCCTATGGCTGGGGGATATGTTCAAAATTCAGGCAGTATGAGATCATAGCAGGACGAGCTTAAATCATTATAGATGGCTATCGTTTTTGCATAATTTGATTAATAAATTCATCTAGATTTGATAAAATGAATTATTTTAGATAGCGACCTATAAATTTACCATAGATTGACTAATAAAAGCAACCAAATCTAATAAAATGAATTACTGTAGATGGCGATCAGTAAATTTGGCATATGTTGACCAATAAAATCATCTATATTTAATAAAATGAGTATTGTAGATGGTGATCAGTAAATTTAGTATAATTTGACCAATAAAAACAACTAAATTTAATAAAGTGAATTATTTAGTATATTTGTTTATAAGATACTATATATAATATATATATGGTGAGTTTTAATTTTATAAAAAAATAGTAAGGGGTCAAAAAGGATATATAAAGATAGTAATATTTAATAAAAGTAGGTAAAAGAGCCACTTTTAAAAATGCACTACTTTTTTGAGGCAAAGAACTTGGAGTAAAAGGTTTCTTGGGAAAAAAGAACCTCCTTTAAAAAAAGCTCTAAAAAGTATGAAATAATCAAGAAATTATGCTTCCTCAATAAAACCCTTTTTGAAGTCAGCGCCATATTTCAACTGACTTATAATAGGTATTTATAATTTATATACTCAGTACTATATATTCTAAGTTGCTTATAGTTTACACTTGGACCCAATCCAGACATAAGATATAATTTGTATTTGTGAGCAGAGTTTCTATAATTCAGTTTAAAATATGGTGCCATCTAAAAAGAGTTTTATTGAGGAGGCATAATTACTCAATTATTTCATACTTTTTAAAGCTTTTTTAAAGGAGGTTCTTTTTTCCCAAATTTTTTTTGATAGTTCAATTGGTTTTGGCTAAATGGTTAATGATTTAGTAAATCAACAGGCTTAATTGATTTTAACCAAGTAGTTGGAGGTTGGATAATTCAAAAGGTTTAATGGTTTTGTTTTCTGAACTTATTGATGACTATCACCAAAACCTAAAAACTAAAACTATCGATTAGAATCTACCTAAAACACTAATACTGACAGACTGACTGATTAGCTAGTATCTGAAATTATTGAGTCTAATAGGTTTAATCTATTTGTGCGAGTGGTAGAGAATTAGTGAATTTATCAAATAGTTCACCAAATGGCTCACCCAAAACTAAACAAAATCTACTTAAAAACTCTAACATTAAATGACTGACTGATATCGAGCCTGATAAGTTCAATCTACCTGGCCTAGTGGTTGTAAATTATCAAATACTAGGCAAAGGGCAATCTATATCCATTTTTGGCTGTTATCCATGATATATTTGATTAACTGAATTAAGTTGATAAACAATATGCCGATAGATTTTGAGGAAGGTTTTTAGTCTAATTTATAAAAAAATTTAAAGTTTTCTACCTAAAAATTGTAAAAAAGTGGCATCGTGTAATATAAGATAAAGGCTAATTTTTAACTAATACTATGGCTAACATGAACATTTTCTATTGATTGGCTGGAAAGTTTTATCTAATGTAAGTTTTTTATCATAGTTTTATCTCATCTCATACATTTTTTACTAGTTTAAATCTAGCTGTAAAATTTTTTCCTTTATATGTATATTTTTGTTTTAATCTCGGTAATTTTGAAAAAATGTAACTGTAACCATAAATAAAATCTTATATTAGTAATAATATTAGATCTGTAATTGTTTTTAAGTAGTTATATAACTAATAACCATATATAATAGTACCATTTTGTATCTGTTTTTTTAATTTTCATATAAATAAAGATTCTATTAAATTTTAATTAATAGAAAAGTTACTTTTTTGGTAAAGATTTATCTTACTTGATATAATATTGATTATAATAAGTAAGTATGTTATAATAAAAAAGTACATTATTCATTTGGAATCATAAAATTTATCCATAGTAACCATGAAAGTTTTTGTACATCCATAATATAAAAAGCTTAAGATAACTAATAAGTTAGAATATGTATGCCAGCGAAACTGCAAGTGAGTTTCAGTAGAAACAAAAATAATCAACCATTCTCAAATTTCTGGCTGAATATAAAAATTATTTTTGCGCTTAAAACATTTTAATTCTTTTTATATGTAAAATATACTGCTATGAGAATATACATGTTAAAAAAATTTTGGGAAAAAAAGAACCTCCTTTAAAAAAAGCTCTAAAAAGTATGAAATAATTGAGAAATTAAGCCTACTCGATAAAACCCTTTTTGAAGTCGGCACCATATTTTAAACTGAATTATAGAAACTTTGCTCATAAATACAAATTATATCTTATGTCTGGATTGTGTCCAAGTGTAAACTATAAGCAACTTAGAATAAATAGTACTGAGTATATAAATTATAAATAACTATTAGATCTGTTAAAATATGGCGCCAACTTCAAAAAGGGTTTTATTGAGTAGGCTTAATTTCTCAATTATTTCATACTTTTTAGAGCTTTTTTTTAAAAGAGGTTCTTTTTTCCCAAATTTTTTTTTTGAGAAGGTTCTTTTTTTCCCCAAAAAAACTTTGCCCCCAGTTTTCCCCCAAAAAATTAGTGTATTTTTAAGTGTCTTTTTTTCCTACTTTTATTAAATAATACTATCTCTATATATCCTTTTTGACCCCCTACTATTTCTCTATAAAATTAAAACTCATTGTATATATTATATATAGTACTAGCTGATTTACCCATGCTTCGCTAAGGTGTCTATAAAATTTCAGATTTTCAATTTATTAATTTAGAATATATATTATAGATAAACAACCACTCAGCCAAATCTAATTGCTTAATCGAATCGACCAAAAACCACCAACCACTCAGGTAAACCTAACTGAACTTATCAAAACAACCAATAACTAATCACCCCTCAAAACTAAACTATGTCCTATCGATTCAAACAAAAGCCATCAACCACTCGGCCAAACAAAAAAACCTATCGAATCAATCAAATAACACCAACCTACTACCCGAAACATCTCTTTATACTTAAAATCATTGAGCATGTGACATATCTTTCAAAATACTATATCAACTTCTACTTGACTTGCCCAAAGTATTTTATTATAAGGTGAACCAAATTAGGCAGAATTTTAAAACATATAAACCCAACATCCAGATACCTGTGCTTCACTACAGTATTTAAAGTTTATCAGATGATAAGCTCACATTGTAGCCTTTAGGTTCTGCCAGCACTACTCTCCGAGCCACTCGGACTAACAGCTCCGCTGTTGCCCTCGTGGCTGGTGAACTGATTATCCTAACTACTTAATCTACTTAAACTCTAATACTGATTCTTGTTGAGTTTCAGGTGAGCAATTTGGTGAATTATTAGATAGTATTCGCCAATTCTCACCCACTCACCCAAATAGATTAAACTTATCAGACTCGATTAGCTTCAGATTAATTCTTATTTGCCAATTCTCACCCACTCACCCAAATAGATTGAACACATCAGGCTTGATAATTTCAGATTCGATAAGATTTACCAATTCTCACCTACTCGCCCAAATAGATTGACCCTATCAGACTTGAAGGTTTCAGATGTCAGTCAGTCAATAGGTACGTCTGAAAATTTTTTATTAAGTAGAGCTTATAAACAAATATACTAATAATTCACTTTATTAAATTTAGTTGTTTTTATTGGTCAAATTATGCTAAATTTACTGATTGCCATCTACAATACTTCATTTTATTAAATTTAGATGATTTTATTGGTCAACATATGCTGAATTTACTGATCACCATCTATAGTAATTCATTTTATTAGATTTGGTTGTTTTTATTAGTCAATATATGTAAATTTATTGATTGCTATCTAAAATAATTCATTTTTATTAAATTTAGATGAGCTCATTAGTCAAATTATACAAAAACAATAGCCATTTATAATGATTTAAGCTCGTCCCTCTATGATCGCATACTGCCTGGATTTTGAACATACCCCAGCCATAGGATATATATTAAAAAGTGCTTCGAAGCTATCGCTTCACTGATGCCGGAATTAAGTTTATCCGAAGTTGTATTAGTCCTACAAGTATCCATCGCTTCCGAGCCCATTTTGATATATTTACTAAATTAATGGCCCAGATACTTGCCCAATACTTACAAGAGTAAAATGGGACCTAAGTTGGAGCATCCTCTATTTTTTAAGTAGATGATCATCCAAATTGGTCCAGTTTTTCAGAGTTATGCGCGAAGAAACAGAAAAAAAAAACAAAAAAACATACATACAGGTTGAATTGATAACCTTTTTCAAAGTCGGTTAAAAATAACTCGCCACATGTTGCATTCTAATTTATCCGTCTGATATCGAGGAGCATCTATATAGATATGCGGTGGAATTTATGGTAAAATCTCAAACTTTATTGGTGGATAGGACGGTAAAACTCTTTTTTGATGGCTTTTTTTGAAACATTTGATTCAGATAATACTAGCAGTGGATCATTGAACGTGTGTAGAAAAGTTCGCCTCAGTTACGGTTGCAAAAAAGTGTTTAATTTATGCCAGATATTTGAACATAGTTTGGTCATTTGATCCAGAGATTCACCAATATGTTGATCTGATTTGGGTGCTAAAAGGCTGTAACCTTTAAACAAAAGTATAACTAATTAGGAGATAGCACGCTAAATTATTTGAGATAGAACGTATTAACATAAGATTACTTTTCATAAAAATTTAGAGCATATATTATCTAATATTTTATGCAATTTAATAACAGGTAACAGTTTCTGAAGCTGAGTGCTAAGAAAATTGAAAGCTCATGCATACTCCTTGTCTCTGGCTCCAACTGAACTAAATCTGTAATTTGACCTTCATAGAATTTATAATATATCAAAGTGTTTATATTCTATTTTTTACTAAGCAGTGGGATGACAATATATACAAACGGCATACTTTAGCTATATCTTCTTTTAGTAACTTTTTCTAATGAGCTTGATATTCTATTAAAGAATTTTAGACTTACTCTAGAGTTTAGTATGCACTTTTTATAGTATATCTATAATATAGCCCTTTTATATCAGATTATATATTTTCATACTAAAGTTCGATACGTATAAATCAAGTGTTCAACAGCGATTGTAAAAACAAAATATGTTATATATCTAGCTTATTTTTGCCTCGAAAATAAATCTAAAGCTTGATACTTAACTTTTATAGTAACTATAGTTCAATATATGAAACATGGCCATAAAGCTGATACATATTGTGGAAATATGGATCAAAATTGGATTGTGACTGATCCTTAATAAATTACGAGTGCTTACTTAAAAGCAGAAAGTTTCTTCTATACCAGTTTTTAGATCCTTTTTGTAATGAAAAATCATCTTTTTTCGACTACAAGCCCAGAGTTCAAGGTTACTAACTTCCTTAGCATTATTTGTGCTTCATTAGTTATCCTCGTTGTCATACTATTAAGTAAGGATTTTAGCGATAAACTGAATATTATAAGAGATCTATAGACCTGCTACTGCTAATCGCACATCCTTAAATCTACAGACAGCAATTGCACTTGTAGATGTTTTACGGCATATACTGATTGTCAATACATATAGTGATGATAAATCGAAATGTGTTTTGTTAGCCTTTTTCTCGTTTATTACTTCACATTTAAGTGTCCTCCTTAATGTATCAATTTCAGCAAACTTGCAGCTTATATATATCCATGGAATTATCCCAGGAAAACGATGGAGAATATTTATTTATTCTGTTCCGTTTATTATTACCTTAGGGATTGACTTTCTAGCTTTAGGTATAATTATATTATAGGTTACTAACCACTGCACCTAAAATTTAGGATATGGAGTTTATGGTCTGGATCGAAATGCCTCTTGTTTCTTAGATGAAAGAACAAAATATGGTGGAATTTTTTATGTTATACAGGTTCAGATTCTACGAGCCCCAGGCTATATCTATTGCTTGGTGATATTTATTATTGTTGCACTCAAGATTACTTTCACAAGACCTGTAGATAATGCTGAAGAAGTTATAGGAGAGCGTGCATCCTTATTACCAAACTTACAATCATCAGAGTCCCGCCAGTTTGCTTTTAGAATGTAAGTATATAAATTATTTTATATTAATACATCTAGCTCATTCTATCCTTTGACATGTTTTATATCTCATTCTGGAATAGTAGTTATTTGGTTCTACGATTTACTGGGCATTAAAAAGACAGATATTTTATCTATCTGGCTCTTTTTAGGATTGAGCTCAATTGGTATACTAAATTTAGTATCCTTTATGCTCGACCCTGCTTTTAAATCGGCATTAATTTCTGCACCTGATAATAGAATCGAGAATCCTGAACCAGTTAACAGATTGACTGGCCTATACAGAGCACGAAATAGGCCTCCAACCCCATATAACAGTGACTATGAGGAGCCAAATAGCGATGATAATAGTGATACCCAGTCTATCGAGTATGGGCCTCGCTTTGAAACAGCCCATCAACGCTATGTTAGAGAAAGAACTGAAGAGCAAGAAAGGATCAATAATGCTATGCCTACTAGCTTTTGGTAAATATTGCATATTTTATACCTATAAAATAAGCTAAAATTGCCTTCCATTTTTAATAACTTCTTTTTTTACCTATATGAAAAAAGCGAGCCATAGGATAAATTAGGCTTAATACAATTATATAGCTTATCGTTTATGAGTTAAACTATATATATAAATCTATTTTTAATTTTCACTTTAAGATTTATCTTTGGCTTATAATTTATATTTTAAACTCACAGATTTTAGTTGCTAACTTGTGTAGATTACTTCCTATATAGGCAATCACTCCATATGATATTACATATATACCGCATTTAAAAACAAAGGTTTTCTTTCTAATTTTACTGTGGTACTATAATTCATACAAATTTATAATTTAAATTTTTAGCACTTTTTTCTAACTTTTTTTATGAGGTAAAGATTTATATAAGGGCTAGTTTTACTTAGCCTTTAGTACTTAATATAAGAATTTTAGTATCCTTTAAATGGTATAATTGCAGTTTTCAGTTATAGATAGTATATAATATCGTCTACTAAGGTATCTAAGCTGCTAGTATCGCTTTGTTATAAGATCTAATCTGACAAAAGGTTATCAATAGTAGTATCTTCTTATCATACTTAAAGCTTAATTTATAGGTTTATTATATTTAAAATTCTGATAAAATAATTAGAGATATATTCTTAATATGTTTAGACTACCTTATAGAAGCAATATAACTGGTAAACTGGCCTAAAAGGTTAGCAATAATCTATTGGGAACTTCAGATACAAAAATAGTAATATAGCAATGATCAGAAATTGTTGCATTTTATTAGAAATATGCAGATTGAGACAATTTTCCAAACTAGATAATTTTAAAGCTATTTAGTAACTGCAAGCATCTATGAGGTCTTCTAGATGTGATTCTCATTGTAAATTTATAGAGAATACTATGCAGAAACTTATTGTATACCTCTTGTGGTTTCACATTTGGCATCAATAAACAAAAGATGTGCTTAAATTGGTGCTACAAAGATAAACTTTTTTAATTCATTAATAATATAGCTTTTAAAGCTTGATTTTTTATGTAAAATAATAGCTTAATATAAACACATCATAACTTAAAATAGCATACACATACTATATGTAAATACTTAGAGTTATATGGACTATTAGCTTAGGGAAGTTTTGAAAAGTTACATTGAAGAAGAATATACTTATAATGATTATATCAGTTGTCAAACATATAAAAATTTACCTTGTAACTCATTGTACCCTAATATTACATTATATTTAGGTCATTATGACTGTGCAGAGCTTTATTATAAAGAGTACAAAAAAGTTGTAGGTTTAAAAAATTTATGATCATAGTATGGTAATGTAAATACTTAATATCTATTAGCCCTTTTATACAATAATTGTTACACAATTAGTAATGTAGGTAGGTGGCCTATTAGTTAAGACATCCTACTCCTTTAACAGGGACATAGGTTAGGTTTATGTCTTGCACTTATTTTCAATACCTGGATGTACATCCTTTTTGATAAAAATAATTTCTAACTTTAATAAACTCCAAGTTAAAGCTATAAAATTGAAAAAGAATATAAATAAAGACAAAAAAACTCTATTATAAAGCCAATTCTGATATATGTTCACTGTTAAAATTTGTATTTATTATCAATAGTTTTCTCTTGGAAGGCTGCCCTAATTAAAATTTAGCAAGTAAATTTATTAAAATTATACTGTATATAAAAGCAGCCATTTAGTTTGTAAACTTTTCATACTTTCTTAACAGTATACTAGCATAACTATATGTTTAGTTACCAAACATGATTATGAATATAAAGAAGCTCTTGTCCAATTCTATATAGATAAGTATTGAAGGATAACTATTCAATGATTTATACTAGAGAATGGTATAGTAATATACTAAAATAAAATTTAGTAATTGTAAAAGATCTTAAAAATAAATTTATTTTCTGTAATTATAAGAGTCCTTTAGATATTTTTTATAAAATGGTTTATTAGTGCTATATATTTAAATAGTTAACAGTAGTATTTTTTACTACATCAAGCTAGATTACATCAAATCAATTCTTTTTTTAACTCATTTGGCTCTTCTTTACTTTTCTATTAATATGTCTTAAATATATAGTATTCTACATTTTAAACAATATTATGAGGGTTTTTTATAAATACCAATATAAAATAAGAAATTATGGAAAAGCAAAGTGTAAGTTACTAAAGAATAAAATTTAATTTTGTTGCACATTAAGTTTTCCATTTGATCATGTCAAAAGTATACTGACTAGATCACCTTCTTTGAATATTCTCTATTATGTTATAAATTATGAAAAGCCTATTCAATAGAGTTATACCCTGCTCACCTAAAAGCAAATAGTAGTTTAATCAACTTTACAAATATAAAAATATTTGCCTTTCCTTACAGACTAATGTAGGATCATATTAGTTTAGCTAGATTGCACATTTTTCTTTTATAAGTCAACTTGTTAGTTTATACACCAAATTTGTCAGTGTATGGAGCTTGCTGATATAATTAAGATTGTCTGCCACTCAGAAAAAAGTTACTACTCAGAGCCACAGCCAGAATATCACTAGTACAGTCATCCACAAAGTTGAAAGTAATGTGAATCTGTATACTACCAACACTTGTCATATAATTCAAAGATGGAGCTCATAGCTGAAAATTTGGCACTGATAACTTCTCAATCTAACAATAGATTGTAAATCAAGAGATTTATTTTCAGCAGAAACTAAGGGAATAGAGAAAATAAAATGGTGTGACAGCAATACTTGTGGGTACTTCTGCCTTATAAGCACAACATGTGGGGAATAAGGAAAAGGTGCATTAATGCCTGGTAATATCTTCATGATTGAGGAATAGCAAAATGACACATGAACTTGCTATTGATGTAAATTTGGATCTGAACTAATGAGCTGTTTTGGTATCAAAAATTTTATTAATATTTTTTGTGGCGCAATGCCACCTAGCAAGCTAGTGATAATTAATAACCAATAGGATGTACCCAAGGCCAGGGCTGGTAAAAGTGGTCCCATTTTAAATTAAATAGGTTTGGCACACCCAACCCTTTTAGGGTGTGTAAGTCTTTGGGAGAGATTCCTGCAGCTTAGTTAAGAGGTATTCCTCTTTTCAAACTAAAATTGGAAAAAAGCTGTCAGCTGTCCCCCTTGTTACCTTGGGCAATTTAGCCCATGTGATTGATGAGAGGTGGGTGATGGTGTATCCCTTGAAGGCTATGCCATTTTACCCCATGCTAACCATCCATGAGCTGGTGCTGAGAATTCAGGGTGTGTGAGGAAGTGGTAGCAGCCAGTGACCTCCACTAGCTGGGGGTTAGAAGTGATTCTCCTCCTTAATAGTTGTCTCCAGAATTTCAAGTTCAACTAATGTAGTTAAAATAGAAATTTACTAAGAGTAAATTGAGTGTTAAAAAGTTGATATGACTGGATGATACACTACACATACTGGCAGATCAGAGTGGGGATTGAGATAAGTTGAAATTGATGAAAAAGATATATAAAAAGTAAATTGATTGAAGTGTTGACCACTTGGCAAATTGAGGAAAACTATGCCAAGATTTTGAGATATATAAGAACTCCTAGAAAAGGGAAAACAAATAGGAGACTACCAAGCCAAGGATGCATCTGGCTTGGGGGGACTGAATTTAAAGAGTAGAATGGAGGATTGAGGAGAAGGTCTTTTTCTTTTAGAGGTTGTTGCAGATAAGTCTGAGATTATTAGAAGATTAATAAAAGGCCAATAGGGGTGATTGCTCCATATATCATTTATCAGGTATTATTAGAGTTGGCGATCTTTATATCATCCAATTTGGTTGCTCAGTGGCTAATACCCTGTGTAAACTGACTTGGCAGAATCAAGCCTTTACACTGAGAATTAAAGTGGTACTCACTACAGGGGGCCACTGGTCAACTGTAGTTTATTGATTCTAGGGTAAAATGACAAGCCCTCACTTGTTATGACAAACCTTGATTGGATTCCATGTACAATATGCTGAAGAAGCATGGGAAGCATCTAACAATAAACCAGTTTTTTTTACAGCAACTAAGCTAGGTGATGAAGATGTTAGGGCCAATTTGCAATTAGAAACCAGTCCTGAGTTAAAGGCTTATCAACAAGGTTGCTCTACAAATGTGACCCCTCAGCAGCTGCATGACATTATAGAATGTGTCATGGTTAAATGACATTATAGTGGGTACCAACACCAAGGACAAGGCTGGGCAACAGGAGGCCCAGAAGGTGAAGCTTCAGGACCTCCCTGACCTCAGGCACACAGTAGACCAACACTGGGTAAAAGCTAAATATGTCCAGGTTGGTACTATTGAGGTGCCTAACGCCCAGCCCCTTGCATTGGCCCAGGCATTAAAACAAACAAAATTTTCAATTAATGTGGAAATTTCAATTCAGTTGCTTGAGGAACGGGGTTTTGAAACCTATTCCATTTATGAAATTTTACATTTGGGTAGAGTACAACCTCCATCAATTACTCAAGTGAAGTCAGTTTTGGTGTGTTCTATCAATTGGGATAGAAGCGTTAGCCTATTTGTGAATTAGTGATTAGAAACGCTTTGGCAGACCTGAATTACCCAGCCTCTGTTTATGTTTGATTTTCGCAATCAACATTCCTTGTTGGTTGACTTCACACAATAAACATTTCCCGTTTTTCCCATTTTTACTTATGTTATTCTAAAAGATCCTGTGCATGGACCTCTTTGAGGAGGTCTCACTCTACATTCTCTATACCATTTTACACACAATCCAGTTCACCTCTAGTGCACTGTTAGTTTTCCCAGGTTCCCTCCAACCTGGGACACTTACACATTTCCCCTTTGTGCACTGCATCATTTTTGGGGTGGTATTTTTATAAGTAATCTCACTCTTTCTCTTAAGTTATTATTGCTCTAGCCCCCTCTGCTGGGCTCTAGTAACCCTGGTACTAATGACTAGTTTCTGTGCATTGGCTCTGTGCACTGTGCACCACCACGCTGGAAACAGAAAAGTTATAGAAACTCTCCTTATAGAATGGTTTTTGCAGGGGTATTGACTCTAAAAAGATGAGGTGGGGGAGCATGCCTTGAGTTTGTTTTACAATCAATGGGACCAAGAAAACCGCTATGCCTTGTATATGTCCTATCTGAACATAACTACAATGGGGTTGTCTCATTGACTTAGTACCCATGGAACTGAGAAGTATCTAGTCACTTATGTGCAACTGTATATCCGCTAGCTACTTCATGTGATGGCTCACCACAATATTGAGATTGGGGATGTAATGCAGTTTGTTCAATCCCAGCAGAATGATACTCACCTCCTGCTTGACTGCCTTGATCACTCTTTTTTGGAGGTGCAGGGGGCACTGGTACAGGTGGACCACTGTGTTGGGGATGTTCCCCATCATTGGACGTTTTGGTGCCACAGCTGAATCTAGAGTTACCTTGGATGATAGGAGAACTGTTGGATCAGCATAGCCTATTGGCGGAATGGATTCAGGATGTAATAACATTGAGAAGCATTACTGAGCGCTTTATGACAGGCCTAGCAGAATGGGCAGAAGTGCTTGAAGCTGTGATAGCTCAGATTAGAAAAAAGATAACACTGATAGAATACCAAGTAATGGATCACATTAGTTCTGTAGCAGCTGAATTTAGAAAACATTGCATTGAGTGGAGTAATCAGCGGACAATGGATAACATGATCATCCTTTAGTTGACATCCCCAAATATCTCCAGCTAATATGTTGGGTTATACAATTGAAAGTCATTAGCCAGGCTGAGTGCAGTTGAGCCATTCCTCTTCTGATCAGTGAGATGAGAGAGTATGCGGACATGCAAGCACAGCTTGATACCCTTCAATGGGCCAATGGGAAATTAGTGCAAGAACAAGCTGCCCTCATTAATCAAATAAATGATGCTAATCAACAAGCGACTAACACTAGCAGGCAGCATGAAAGAATGCAGAACACAGTGAAGGATGTCCTCTTGTGACTACAGGCAGTGGAGCAGAAACTGGATGCTGAGCAGGAATTCTGTTGGGAGTTGCAACATCACGATATGAGATGCTGCAACAGAAATTTCAGGATGGATGGTGTAGATGCTATTTGGTTAAAATGGAACAGCTAATCAATGAACATCTTGCTGAGCACACCAGAACTGGGGGAAGTGGTGCAGTTAGTGGTAATTTGGTGGAAGAATGCTGCAGATCAGCTAATGAGTATCCCTTAGGAGTTGTGGTGTACCCTCCATGAAACATTACTTCTTCTAAGTCCATTTCAGCAGATTCAATTCTGTCCACCCATCCATATGATAGTTAACAAGGGGGTGATTCCCCTAGTTATTCAGGACCCAATTTGACTGCTCCTTGCATCTGGAGCCTAGAGAAAGGTGAATATGTTCAAATCAAAAAATTATTTCCCTTCAGTTGTGACAGGAATCTGCATGGCTACTTTAAGCAATTCAAATTCACCATGGAAGGAGCTTCTGATTGGTGGAAAGCAAAACTGTTGCTATCCACTTTGGATGTGGAAAGCGCCAATCATTTTACCTGCTACCTTCCAAATAGCTCTGTATCTTATGAAAAAGTGAAAGTGACTGTTCTCTAGCTGTTTGGGGGTATCAGAATTTGAGATAACAATCAAATCAAATTCTCCACTTCCAGATCAGGCTGTACCAAATCATTTTTTAAACCTACCCAAGGTGAACCGGCTTCAGGAACCCCCTCCCCAATTTTAGAGTCACATGGGGTGGCGTTTCAACCAATTTGGTCAGGTGGGCAACACAATCCATTGAGGATGCCCATGAGGAGGCCATTCTGGAAGATCAGTAAATATCCTGAATGGATGAGGCCCCAAAAATCCCTGAGGCACCAAGTCCCAATACACCCTATAAATATCAAATTCTTCTAAGCCTAATAAATTATTTATTATCATACCTAACTTTCTGCTTCTTTCTCAACCTTTTCTGCAAATTAGAAGCTTTGAGCCACCTTCAGACCTTGGTGCCAGTCTAGAGAACTGTAGCGCTGACAAGAGTGGTGCTCACTACAGGGGGCTTCAAGCTGTCCCAAGTGAAAATGTATATCATGATGGAAAACACTAGAAGACCAGAAGACCAAGCTGCTGGTCAGTCAAGAAGCGTTGCCTAATGGGTTAGTACCTCATGGCATGAAATACCAGCTGCTCAACCTGAAATATTAGAATTTTGAGCTGCTTTCCAGTTCACCCTGCCTTCTATTGATGGAAGTCAATACCAACTTCAATATAAGAACCTTAACGAGGTTATCCAACAACTGATAAATGGCATCTACTCTGTGGGTGCCCATACTAGTCATTCCCACGCCTCCTCTGTTCCCTCTACCATGTGGGACCTCTACAACTCAGCCCAGCTGCCACCAGCAGAACTCACATTGGGCCCCAAACGTTACCTCCACCACTATGTTTACCCTGCTATCCACCACCTACTCTAACTGGTTGGGTTGCACCATCAAGAAGTCTCATGACAACTGAGGCTCACCCAGGTCCTACACACCCGCCTCATCAATTTTTATAATGCAGTCTCCTCCTTCATTTATGAAAACTGCGAGGCCATAATTGATAATCAACAGCTGATTAATGAGGTCTGAGATCAGGTAATGGTATTAGATAGCAGGATCTCTGGTTATCTTAAGGATGAGCTGCATCAAAACATCCAACACCTCAAAATGACTTGGAATCAATGCCTCCTTCAAGTCGAGGGTCTGATACAGACCCTACAACAATACTATTGGGAGCTGGCCTTTCACAACTACCCATCTAGGGTGAAGGTCCTGAAGGGCCTTGGGGGCCTAAAGGCCCTGTGGGGTGTGAAATGCCTAAAGGATCAGAGGGTCCCTGTGGACCCCCTGAGCCCCAGGTCCCTCAGCTCCCATTGCTGCTGGCCCTGAGGACCCCTGGTGGAAGGATGTAATGACAGCCTTGGCTGTTTTATGTGATCAGATTCAGAATGTAACTGAAGGATGCAGACTCTGAACGGATGGAGTCCTCCTTGACCCTAGGGTCTACATTGATGCCCTATCAGATGAAATGTGCAACTTAAGTATTTTTGCCAAGATTACCAATGCTCACATTTCTCAGCTGGAGCAAACTTGTTGAGGGTTTGAGACCCACCTGACCACCCTCAAGGATCAGCTTCACCGCCAAAGTGCTGACATTCAATCTTTAAAGGAGCAAGTCGCGGATAAGGCTTCATTTCATCCTTCAACTAAAATTGGGACAATATCCAAGAGGACCTTAAGGGTCTATGATGCCAGCTAGACCAGCAGGGCTCCTGCGACTATGCAGAAACTGGGATCTCAGAGCCAGCACCTATTCATGGTGTTAACACCATCTCCACTCCTCTGGTACTAACTTTAACCTAGTTTTAAAGAAATGTTCATTCCTGGCCAAGAGAGCATTGCTTCCTTTCTGTATGCTTATAAGAGCTCCATGGAGGAGGACACTGATCAGCAGAAGGTAAAGCATATCCACTCCTGCCTAGATAGTACTGCCCAGGAGATCATGACCCCCCATTTGAAGGAGTGCACAACTTGGGATCAGTTCCGCACAGCTTTAATCCAAGAGTTTGGCAGCAACCAAACCCTAGACAACCAAAAACAAGCTTCATGGGTATCTGACTGAACAAAGGAGAAAGCCCCACAGAGTTTGCCTGCAACTTTTATGCCCAAGCTCAACCCTTGGTCACCACAAATTGTATCACTCTGGACGACGCTATTGCTGCTGTGATTTCAGTGTTGGGATCCTACCACAAGGTTCAAATGCATATGATCAGCCAGTAGAATGGGTTTACCTGCATCCAAGATCAAGGAGGCTCTTAATGAGATCCCTACATTGACTTTACACTTTAAGGCTACCTCCACAGGCCCTATAACCGTCCTAGAGTCCATGTGGTCAAAAATCAGAAAAATCCTTAATCATGATCCACTTACTGTAATGGTTCCAGACACAGTGCTAAGAACTTTTGGAAAAAACTTGTCAAAGAGCGGGGAAAAGGGCAGTCAGCATAAAGGATGAGGCGCTTCATGCTGACATCCCTACCCAGCCTCAAGAATTCTCCATAACCTTGAATCAACTAGGAGCTACAGCATCTGGAGAAGAAGTTTTGGTGTCTAATGATAATAAAGAAATTGATACTGCTTAATCTTCTTCTGATGACACTCCATTGTTCTTCACTCTGCTGCCCCAATTTGGAAGTCTGGTCACCTGGGTTGAAGTTTAAGTTCATAAAATACCAGTCCATACTATAGTCAACAGTGGCTCCACATGAATGTCATATCCTCCAAGTTGATGAAGCGCATCAAGATTTCTCCTGATATGCCACACTATATGGAGTATGGCACAGCTGGCCCCCAGTGTACCCGATCAATAGGGGCTTATTCCTCTCTACTGATACAATTTGGGAAGCTCACTGTAGATAAGCCCACTGTCACTCTAGATAACCACAGCTATGACTTGCTCCTTGGGACTCAGTTTCTTCACGATTATTTGGCAGTGCTCCATTATGACGGCGGCTTTCTATCCTTACTTGGGCATTGTATCCTGCTTATCCTTGAGACCCCCATGACTCCAAAACTGAGGTTAAAGCCTGGGCTTGTCTACTGGAGAGTGAAGGCTGAATCGATTGGCTCAAATATCACATTAGGGGTTCCCAAGTCTGACTGCCCCCTCCTGCTGTTGATGGGCAAGAAGGCATGCCAATCTACTTACCTAAGGCAACTACCATTCCCCTGAAATATCAGATCATTACCAATACCTGGGTCCATGTTAACATCCACTTGGAGTACCTGTTAGAGGTCTGAGGCCTAGACAACCCATCCCCAAAGGAGGTTCTAACTTGTACAGAGATCTTAGATCAAGCTTTCGCCATATTTATATCAGTGCTGTTGGCCAACCTTACTGATAAACCCAAAATAGTAGGTCCAAACAGCCCTGCCGCCTATGTCCGCCTACTACTGGTGGAAGCTATTGTCAATGTCCAAAACTTTGGGGACTTGAGAGACTTTGGCTTGGAAGCTCTACCCCCGGATAGTCTGGTTAATACTAATATCAATAAAGACCTCTTGAATGACTAACAGCATAATGTCCTGGAGTTGTTGGAAGAATATTTGGATCTATTTTTGACCTCGACCTATGACTTTGGAAGAATGAATGGAGTCCTCCATCATGTAGAAACTGGGGATGCTCCTCCCTTCCAGTCCCAACCTTACTGAAAGAGCAAGGTCAAAGAGGTCAGGTGACCATTGAGCTTAAACAACTACTCGATGACAAACTCCTGGTGCCCTTGTGCAGCCCTTGGGCCTCTCCTCTTCTACTGGTTCAGAAGAAAGATGGCAGCCATTGGGTGGTGATGGATTATTGATGACTCAACTCCATCACCAAAAAGGACAGCTATCCTTTACCTCAAATTGATGATTCTCTCTGTCTTTTTACCAGATCCCAATACTTTTCCACCATAGACCTTGCCAGCAGGTATTGGAAGGTTGAACTCGCCCCTGAGGACCGGGATAAGTGTGCACTCATAGCCAATAAAGGACTGTTTGAGCCCACAAGGATGCCCCAAGGCCTTTGTAATGCCCTGGTCACGTTTCAACGTGCCATGGATGGAATCCTTGTGGACTTGAAGCTTTCCTGCGTCCTTGTCTACCTAGATGACATTACCATTTTTTCTCAAACCTTTAATGGGCACATCAAGAATTTACTAGAAGTCCTCAATTGGCTACAAAAGGCATCCATAAAGCTAAAACCCTCGAAGTGCTCCTTCTCTCAGTCTGAACTAGAATTCCTGAGGCACAAGGTTTTCAAGGACGGCATCCAGCCTATACCAAACAAGGTCAATGCCATAGAAAAGATGACTCACCCCCAAAGCTTAAGGAATATTCAGGTATTTCTAGGCATGGTGGGCTATTATTGACAGTTTATCCCCCAGTTTGTCAACCTTTCTGAGCCGCTGTTTTACCTCCTGCAGAAAAACGTGCCATTTGAGTAATGGCCTGAACAAGAACAGGCTTTTAATGCCTTGAGAACCACTCTATGTACTAAACCCATTCTAGTCCATCTGCGCTTTGACCAACTCTTCTTGCTGTTTATGGATGCAAGTGATGTTGCCATCAGGGCTATCCTAGTCCAGCATGATGAGAACTAAGTTGATCATCCTGTGGCCTATTTTAGTAAAAAACTAAGTAAAGATGAATGGAACTACAGTGTCATCAAGAGAGAGTCCCTAGCTGTCTTGCTAGCCATCAAACATTTTTGGCCTTATCTCTATGGTACTCACTTTACTATCATTATAGACCACTCCTCTCTACGGTGGCTCCAACAAATGAAGAACCCATATGGTCAATTAGCCAGATGGGCTTTATGACTGCAGAAATATGATTTCACCATTGTCCATTGTGCTGGCGCAATTCACCAAATTTCTGATGGCCTCTCCAGGATGCCGGTTCTAGCAGCGTTAACCCCCAAGGAGGACAGGCTGTATGATCTAATAGGCTGACCTGAGCAGTGGAAGTTGGAAACCCTGGAGGTCCAAGCTGAACTCTGAAGGATGACTCGTGACACACAAATTAAGGATGGGCTGCTTTATAAGAAAATTAATAAGAAGTGGCTCCCTTACATCCGCCCCTCCTCCAGAACTGATGTTATACTAGAAGGACATTCCACCATGGAACATGGGGCCATCAAAAGACCCACGAATGGCTGAAGTCACAATGCTACTGGGATCAAATGGTAGAGACTATTCAGTAGTCCTGGAAGCATGAATGACTTGCCAATTGCAAGACCAAGCCAACCCTCAATTCCAACATTTGGTTGTTGCCCTGACTGTGTCCTTCAATGTGGTAAGCATTGATGTGGTGGGCCCTCTTCCCACTGGGCTGCATGGCCATAAATATATTATACTAGCCATAGACCATCTAACCAAGTGGGTTGAAGCAATTTTGGTCCCAACTACTACTGCCAAGGCCACAGCTCTTTTCCTCATTCAATCTGTTTTCACTCAGAATGGGTGCCCCCAAACCTTGCTTCTGGACAATGGATTGAACTTTACCTCTCAGGTAGTACAAAAACTTACCTCGCTATTTGGCACTACCCAGAGTTTCGCTGCACCTTATCACCCCTCCACTAATGGGACGGTTGAACGGGCTAACACAACTCTTATTTTCATTCTTCAAAAATTAGCTGCCTCAGACCCTTCTCATTGGAACCATTATCTACCAAGCGCCTTGCTTTCCTACAGAGTAAACTACCACTGAGTCATCAAGATGTCCCCATTTGGAGCCTTATATGGGCGGGCACCTCAGCTGCTAAGTAGCATCCAGCCAATGCTCATAACCTCCACACCTGAGAACTCTGAATTAATAATGAGGGCATTAGCTGATGAAATTATTTGGCTTCAAGCCCAAGCCACTCAAGGCATTATCACCACCACTGGAAGAGAGACATCCCGATTTAATCTCAGATGACCCTCATTACCAAATTTTCAATTAGGTGATCTCATTCTCTTTTATCACCATCGGCCTGGAGGCTGACAAAATAAGCTAGATGTACATTGGTCTGGACCCTATAAAATCATTTATAGGGTGAAGTACAAGTATTCCATTGCTGACATCAACCAAGGGACTGTGGTTAATCAGGTGCATGGTCAGTTCCTCTGGCCATATTCCCCCTCCAACAGGATCTTAAGGGGGCGTTGTCAGAATTTAAATAAAGATCAAATTGAATTCCCCACTTCCATATCAGGCCGTACCGAATTTGGTTTCTGAACCTACCCAAGGTAAATCAGCTTCAGGAACCCCCTCCCAATTTCAGAGTCACATGGGTGGCGTTTCCACCTTTTCAGTCAGGTGGGCGACACAATCCATTGAGGATGCCCATGAGGAGGCCATTCCAGAAGATCTGTAAAGATTCTGAATGGATGAAGCCTGACAATCCCTGAGGCACTGAGTCCCAACACACCTTATAAATATTGTATTCTTCTAAGCTTAATAAATTATTTGATATCTTATCTAACTTTTTGCTTCCTTCTCAACCTTTTCTGCGAATTAGCAGCTTTGAGTCACCTTCAGACCTCAGCGCCAGTATAGAGAACTGTAGCACCGGCAGGGGGCTTGGCCAAGATGGCCCAACAAAAGGCCAACTTCATGACCGTACAGTTCCACCAAAACAAGTCCCTGTTAAAATTCACTGAACATTATCATAGGAAGCACATGTGTTACTTGGAGCCAACATTTTATCTACTGAGGATGTCAGTATAGCAATGATGGTGGCCATCAAACTATATCAGGAATTACATAATGCTATATCTCACAATTTGGACGAAGATGCAGAACTTATTTAAATTATGAACACCTTATGTCAACTCTCTGCCACAATTAGCGCTCCTAACGTAGCCCAAAAGACCCCTGCTGCTGCCGCACCATACCCTTTGTGATATGGGCTGCAGCAACTAAACTATCAGCTGGTGGAACATAACCGTTCATCATATAAATCAGCAAATCCTTTTCAGCCTATGTACACTTCACTGGTTTGTCCAAAATCTTGGAATAATACCATTAAGCTTTGACTTGGTCCTCCTGCTGCAAGTTATATACATGAACCCTTTATGAATACTTGCTTCCAGTGCGGATGAAGAGGGCGTTATGTGGGCAATTGTCCTAGTAAACTGCATGTGTGCGATGCCATTTGAGAAGATCGAGCAGGGAAAAGCTTAAGCGGAGTAGAGATGTGATGCTCTACTTCTGCTAAGTCCAATTCAATTCTCCCTAACGGTTCCCAAGCATCTCTTCATGTAGGATTTGGAACTCAGTTGGACAATTTGCTATACCAACAGCTTCTGTCAGACACCTCTGCTTCCATTCCAGAGAGTGATTATTCACCCCAAGCTCTGAGTTCCACTAGGATGTGCAGAAGCCATATGCATGGCAGATCCTGAAACAAACTGGCATGAGAAACGCGGATCCCTTGATGGATGTTGCCTCTTTAGTAGGGGTTAATGTAGCAATTCTGGTTGAAAAATTGCTATGGAGTATCCTCATGTCAGCATGGGCAATTCCTCCTTTCTGAGTAACAAAAAGCCTTTTGATGTCCACATAACAAACACTGATGGTTCTTTTTACTTGGAGTGCACTTACTGTAACACTTTCATTCAGAACACAAAAATCTTCACTATCATAGACACGGGCCCCTGTGAATATAAATTCTACTAGGTTGGTAGCTAAGCTTCTGTTAAAGCTGGATGTGGACCACCAAGTAGTATATGGGACCATGGGGACGCTTAGTACTGTGTCTAAAGGAGCATATGGCGCTTTGCTTTTCGTGATTTGGGTCATTCAGGGCTTCTTTCCCAGCGGAGGTTCTACCAAAGAATAACTATGATAAGTTAATTGGCATGGCATTTATGAGGAAATTGTTGCTGTGATAAATATGGCGGAGAAAACCCTTAATATTTTAGGACAACATATTCTCATTTATTTTACCTCTAGTAGAATCTGAATGGATCCATTCCGCTCTAGTCAAATCAATCTAGCATACAGCGATGGAGTGATTCCTGTTCAATATTGGTGAATGAAGTGGAGAACCAGAGCCCTTCCCAACCAGTTTTATGAGTATAAAGGGATTCCACTTTGAGCAGCGAGTGCTTTGAGCCTACTATCTGAAAATCAGTGCATAGTAGGAACTGAGCTTAAAATTGACGTCCCTAAAGGGCTATATGGGGAAATTATGGGGCCTCACCAGCACTCACAGCTTGAACCACATGCGGCTCAAGGGCTACTTCTCTCTGGGAATGGGGAGGTGAAGGTACTGCTAGAAAATTTACAGAAGGAGACAATAATGATCCAGTGGCACCAAGTGGTGGCTTATCTACAATTAGCTCCTATAGAGGAAGTTTGCCATATTCATGATTTCAGATTGTGGGAGGACCTTGGACTACCAACAAATTCATCATTCGGCGTATTGACAGTGGTTCTGTGGGAAACACTAACTGGATTATTGGCGGAACAGCAAGATAAGGCTATAGCATTATATAGAAAATGCCAGAATATTTTTGCATATGATGATCATGATTTGGGGTCACCTAAGGGGTGGTACATCAGATAGATATGGGGGATCACCATCCCATTTGATCATGGCTTATTAGATGATCAAAAGTGGCGGAAGATGTTGTCTCTGAAGAGGCAGATAAACTTGTCAAACAAGGGATGTTAGAGCCATCAAACAGTCTGTGGGCATTGCCAGTGCTCATTGTAAAGAAAAAATATGACACAAATTGGGTGATTATTGACTATCACAAGATAAATAGTGTAACAAAAAAAGGATTCCTATAATCTTCTGCGGATTGATGATGCATCGGACCAATTGGGTGGGGCAAATTATTATTCTGCCATGGATCTGACCTCAGGGTATTGGCAGATCATATTGCCATCAGCGGAATGGGAGATTTGCGCTATTATCACTTTAAAGGGGTTATTCCAGCCAACGTGCATGCCACAAGGTTTGTGCAACACCCTGGATACGTTCTAGCGTGCCATGGATACAATTTTAGGTGAATTAAAGCTGTCCTGCATCTTAGTTTACCTTAATGATATCAATGTGTTCTTGCGGACGTTTACAGAGCACCTTGCCCACTTGGAACAAGTGCTCCATCGCCTCACTAATGCTAATATCAAAATCAAGCCTTGGAAGTGTCATTTTTATTAAAGAACAATTAAAATAACTCAGGCTCATAGTGGATTAAAAAGGGCTCAAACACAGCTGGCAAAGGTAGAAGTGATAAGCAAGATGACCCGCCCAGGTAATAAATGGGATATTCAAGTGTTTCTAGGGATGGTTGGGTACTAATGGCGGTTCATTCCCAACTTCAGTTGCATCTGGGCACCGCTTTTCAAGTTGTTAAAGAAAAATGCCTTTTTCAATTGGATGTAACAATGCCAAAATGATTTTGATGTGTTATGAACTGCATTAGCAAGCGCACTCATTTTGCAATATCTCAACTTTGACAAACAATTCATAGTACAAATGGATGCATCCCTCTCCACTATAGGGACAGTATTATCCCAGAAGGTCGATGACAGTGTGGAGCATCCTGTTGCATTTTGTAGTCAAAGCTTGAACTGCCACAAACAAAACTACACTGTGACCGAGCAGGAGTGGTTGGTGGTGAATTACATGTGCAAATAATTTCAGGTATATATACATGGGGTGAAATTACAAGTGGTGATGGATAATGCTTCCTTATGCTGTCTGCAGAATCTTTGTGAACCGGAAGGATGGTTTGTGTATTGGGCACTAAAGCTCCAGGCATATGATTTTAAGATTATACACCATCCAGGAGCCAAACATCAAAATGTGGATTGCCTTTCCCGACTACCAAAGGTTGCTATAATGGCAGATTTTGCTGACATTATGTACAAGAAGATGTTGGTGAACAAATATCATGACAAACTGCCGCAATTAATCAATGCACTAGATGGGCTTAGGCAGGATACTTTCCTATGTGAGGGGGAACTATATAAGCGGATTGGAGACTTGACACTCAGTTTCCCTAAAACTTCCACTAGACCCACAATTATTATGGATGCTCATCAGGTGGTATGACATGGAGGATTGCAAAACGTTTAAGTTTTTGTGACCCCACTACTACTTGGAGAGCATGCATTATGATGTATTGGAAACGGTAAGTTGTTGCCATCAGTGTCAAGTGGAAAAGCCATTCCACAAGAAGACCACATACCAGCTGGTTAAGCTCTAGTTCGCCTGGCACACTGTTTCCCTTGATGTAGTGGGACCTCTGCCAACTAGCGCTAACCAATCTAAGTATATAATTGTCGCAATTGATCATTTGACAAGATGGATGGAGGCCAGAGCCATTAACGACTTGGGAGTGGTCACTACTGCCAAGTTTAATATGATATGCATTATACAGCGACATGGCTGCAAAAAGTTCATTCTAACAGACAACGGAACCAATTTCACTTTGCACATTTTGCTCAAGTTGAATGAGTTGAAGGCAATCCGCAGAGTTTTGACCATCCCCTATCATCTGGAATCAAATGGAATGGTGGAACGGGTCAACAGAACCTTAGTGAACATACTCTGTAAGTTGGTAAAGGATTGACCTTTGGAATGGAGTAACCACCTACCTACAGCTGTGTTTGTGTATATCAGCTATCATTCGTCCACTGGTAAGAGCCCTTTCCAACTGCTGTAAGGTAGAGATCTGGCTCTGCCTGCCTTGCTTAACTTGTGTGTAGAGGACACTGGTTGTGTGGACCCTCAGCGATATTTGAAGAATCTTATGGAAATGCTGATTAAGCTACAAACGGAAGCCTATTCCACCAGTTTGGCCAAGAAGATTTGCGATCAGGTGGCTGACCATAAATGATAGAGCAGACTTCCGCTGTTCACTGTAGGAGATCATGTCCTATTCCATGACCAGCACGGATTTGGACAAAAAAAAGCTCTCTAACATCTGTGCTGGGCCGTTTGAGATAATTGAGAAAACTGGCATGAACGCCTACACCATTAAGGAACCTGCAGGGGGTCAGATTATCAACCAAGTTCACACAAATTTCCTTTGAGCATATCAGCAATAAGAGCATATCATCCAGTCAAAGGAGGTATATGTTGAGAAGTTGATATGACTGGATGATACACTACACATACTAGTGGAACAGAGTGGGAATAAAGATGAGTCTCAAGATTGACAGAAAAGGTATACAAAAAGTAAATCAATAAAAGTGTCAACCACATGGTGAATCAAGAAAAATTATGCCAAGATTTCGAGATAGATGAGAGCTCCAAGAAAAGGGAAAACAAATAGGAGACTACCAAGCCAAGGATGCATCCAGCTTGGGGTACCGAAATTTTAAAAAGTTGAATGGAAAATTGATGAGGAGGTCTTTTTATTTTAGTAGGTTGTTGCAGATAAGTCTGAGATTATTAGAAGATTAATAAAAGGGCAATAGGGGTGATTGCTCCATATATCATTTATCAGGTTTTATTAGAGTTGGCGATCTTTATATCATTCAATTTGGTTGCTCAGTGGTTAATACCCTGTGTAAACTGACTCAGCAAAATCAAGCCTTTATGCCAAGAATTAACATTGAGTAAATTAGTTTTGGGCGTGGTAAATACATCTTCCATGGGCCATCATTGGTTTTCATGAGCCTGTCCTTGGTAGGTATGGATGCAAAAAACCCTTCCTGACTCAGTGGGACCAGTCATATGCGGCTTGGCCATGGGTGTACCCAATTGACCACCAGATGAAGTGATGGCAATATGCCAAGCAAAATTGGGTCAGGAGGGAAGAGTTGATGGAAAAGTTTAAGCATAAGTCAGTTGTTTGTCTGGGATTGATCTGGTGTTGTATTTATTATAGATGTTAATCTGCCATAGTAAAATTGTGAACTTATTCTGACAGTGAAAGCAATAATTTAGTTTCTTGATTTTTTGTGAGCTTATAAGGCTGTGGACCCTGAGAGGTTCTTCTATCACTCCATTTTTTCCCACTAAATACTTTTTATAAGTTCTAATAAAAACGTTTCTAAAAAAGAGTCCAATTTTATTTGTGAATTTTAGTAATCTGCCAAACAATTTTGTAACAAAGTTCCCGCTTTTTGGAGAACTGTGGCTTGTGCTCAAGGCTGCCATAATACTTTTCATCCATCAATATGGATAGCTGTACCAAAGTTATTCTGGATTTTGTTCTGGGTGTTCACTCACCCCAAGTTCCAGAACAATCTTATTATTATCAGCACACTTCATGACATAATGGAGTGACCACAGTTTTGGTCCTTTTCCACCCTTTTTGGTAAAAGGGTTACTGTGATAGTTTTGTGTCACAATTGGGTGCCTGTTCTTCAACTCAAAAATTTTCCATCCAAGTCAGGAAGTATCTCATAACCTCAACAGCGTTGAGAGTTCCTTACAGCCACATTTGGAACATTTGGGGCCCTATTGCTCTCCACAGTCAGGCCAATTTGGACCGCTTGCAAAGGTGGGGGTGTTGTTTGTCCTTGCATCTGTTTTCCCATCTCGCTGATCTGTGGTTCTGTGCTCAGGGAGCATATTAAGGCGGCCAATTTTTGATACTATGGGGGAGCCAATGTATGTAAATCCGTTGGTGCCTTTGTTGACTACTGGACAGCTAATAGAGGTGGAGGTGGCTCATGTGGGCGGTACCATGGTTCCCTTGCCCGAGGGTGCCTTGTGGGTTAATTGGGTGGATATCTTTTTCCCCCAATTATAACTTTCTAAGGTGGCTAAGAATCAATATCAGGCGTAGTTTCTGTTACCTGTAAAAATCCAGTTGGGCTCTCATATGGTATTTGTGGAGGCTCTTCTGGACATAGGAGCAGCCATGAACTTTATGAGCTTGCAGGTTTCCAAGTATCTAGATCTAGATCTTGACATCAGGTCCTCAGTATTAAGTGCATCATCAGCATTGATGACATGTTATGTAATGTGTCAGATACTTAGACGTTCAACAAATTGAGAAGAATGTTCCAGTGGTGAATAGTTTAAGTTTTAAGCAAAATCATAGTTCAATTTTTGGCGGAAGCATTCAATTCAGAGTAATCCTTACACTCCTTATCTCCAGCTGAAACTCTAGATTTTTGCACTCCAACTCCTCAAAACCTCCGGTGAAATAGGGCCACTACTGGGAAGTCCGCCAAATCACTGCTGTCAATTTAGTGCTAAAGCCCAAGAGAAAGTCATTCTTAAATATAGACCTCAAAAGGTAGAGGAGGTGCAAATATTTTACCAGCTAATCAGTCACTAAAAAATCTGGTAATCAGCCACTCTCAAAATATTATCCAGATGGCTGATTGGAGGGATTATAATAAAATGCTATCCCACAGTTATGTCATCCTGGCTGCTGATCCAACACCCATAATGAAAGCCTTGTCAAAGCGGAAAGATTCTTGAGAGTCCTAATTGGATGAATTAGAATTTAACTAGATTGAGCAACCTTCCACCTATCCTGAATTCTAACACCCTTCTCATTTTTAGCCCAACTTACTTTAAATACTAGGAGTTTTCATTAAGCTTGGGGATCACTTTTACCCCCAATTTTGTTATTAATAAAATTATTGTAAAAAACTAAGCTCCATTTGTGAGTAATTTCCCCTAAAATTTTTAATAGCAGCCAAGAGTCTAATACTCTAGTATCTGCAATATTGGCAAAATTTTTGTGTAAAAGCATCTGAGATCACCAAAGTGCCATAATTCCAATAAGTGGTGCTTACTACAGGGGCATTTTACACCACAATCCTTTTACAAAAACAATAAAGGATATTTGGGGGAGTAACCTTACTAACCTCACCGCTGCATATGAATCAAGGCTAGCTGCTTTAGAACAGCAACTAGCCAGCGCTTTATATCAACTTAAAATGCTCAAACAGCGCTCTTTTTGAAACCCTCATGAGGTCACTCATACTATCTCAAAACCCCTTTAGAGACAATTTTACCCCAGGTGAGGATAGCATCACTTCGTTTCTTTTTGTTTATGAATCTGCTAAGGAAGGGAAAACTGATCTCAAAAAATAATTCACATCCTCCCTTGCCTAAGCCTCTTACCCAAATAGGTGATGGTTCCTTATATGGGCACTCTTAGTACCTGGGCGGAGTTAAGGAACCGCTCATTGAGGAATTTGGCTCAACGCAGAGCTTATGAAGGAGTAAAAAGGCGTTTATGTGCCTAAAAGTGCAAGAGGGAGAAAAGGTTTCCACCTTTTTTTTAGTACTAGATAATGGTTTCCACCTTTAAAGACAGCTTTACAGTGAAGCTCAGCCTCTACTACTTGCAAAGATGATACCTCTTGATGACTCTTCTGCTGATGTTCTGGCTGGCTTAGCCTCTTACTCTTCTCTAGCCAGACATATTGTTTCATTGAAACGCTCCCTGAGGAATGTTCAGTATATAGAGGCTTTATTAGAGATTGCAGATTTTTAAAAATCTGATACTACACAAGGATTTATGCTGACATCTCATGTCTCACCCACTGAGGATTTCTTTTCTGTCACTTGGAAGAAGGAGTCCACGATGGCTCACCTGGCTCCTACTGTGCTTTTTACCAATCCAAAGTCTGCTCCTGTGGGGAGATCAAAAATATTTTACACTCCACCAAGAGTTGCTGGCCAGAGTGCACCAGGGGTGATGAGGTCGGACTCTCTTCCATCACCTGCACCCCCAAGTTGGCCCTGTGAAATCATTTAAGATTTTGCCTCACCCCAAGCTCTCTCCTAAGAGGCTTATCACTTCGGCTTACCCTCATGTCACTCCAAGCCACAATCCATAACATCCACGGCATCTTCCCTGAACGTTCACCTACTGAAATCTTTTCATCAGGTACCAACAAAAGTTGTGGAAGCTAAGACTCCTCCTCCAAAAGCTAAAAAGGGTAGTTGAGTGCCTAAAGGACCTCCGCTGCAATGAGGAAAAGCCTGACTCTCCCCCTCACCTAACAACCCTCTGGTGTGCATAGATAACCCCTCTGATGACGAATCTGGAGGGGTTGTGAAGACATTGGATATTTTGTCTTAGGAGCCCCAGTGGAAGTGAGGATAACGGATTGGTTGAGTCCTGAAAGAGTAGATAAAGACATGATACCCAGCGGGACCTATCTCCAACAAGTGCTGAGGTGTTCTGAGGTTATTAGGACCACCATTGATGTTGACCAGATTATTGCCTCGCGGATCCAATCTACTCAGCATGTTATATTCTATAATCTATTAGAGTAAATAACCGAGACCTTTCAACAAATTTCTTCTAAATTTTCATCTGAAAAAAGTTCTAGACCTCCCCCTTAACATTGGTGGAACTATTACCAAGGTAGAGGTTGTCATCAACAAGGTAAGGTTCTAACCATCCTTGACACTGGTGCATTAGTCAATGTGATCTTTTCAAATCTTATCCATAAGATTAAGTTGGCTCCTGACCTGGACTACTCTCAAGAGTATGGAACTGCAGGTCCCAACAACACTCAGACTATTGGATCCTACCCCTCCCTACCCATAAAGATTGGGAAGCTCATCCTGTCAGCTCATGCCATGGCCTTAGACAATAACGAAATATGACATGCTTATTATCATTAAATTTATGATTGAGTATGACGAAATTATCAACATGAAACAGGGATTTCTCTCTACTCAATTATGAAGTTTCTCTGATCTTTACATATAACAAACCCAAGAAAATAGAATACTCATGCTTAGTTGAGTACCCTTACTCTGCCTTATCTTTAATTTACACCACGTCTGGGTATAACAAAGAATTGCCTGATTCAGAGGTCGCTTCAGAGGGTATTCCATTTTATGTGTCATTGGAGGTATTAGTTAAAGCTGATGTGAAAACTGGGAACTGGTGGCTACTCAACTTCCTCCTTTGGAATGAGCATAATATGTAAACTTGAAACTTTGCTTTTTTAGGATTACCACTCCTTTCAGCTACTAAGGTTTTTTGCACAGGTTCTTATCATGTGCAATCAATAAATGTTGATAAATAATCTGATAGATATGAGGGTGATTGAGACTAGTATAAAGACTAGTATACAGTTGGGCAGTTTACAACCAAATATCTCTCCTGCTCTGGATTCTCTTTTGAACAGGTACAATAATCCTTCAACCCACTGGCAAAGGTAATTAACGCTCCAGATAACAAGGGAATTCCTTTCCCTTAAACTCCTCCTCAGAGCTAACAACTTCTGGACAACAACAGAAGTTAACCTACTAGCAGCAGTTTAGAGGTTCTAAAGAGAACTTCTACTCTTAAGACTTGAGTAAAAATTCTGGCTTAGAGGTCTCACCTTGGACTTATACAGAAAATCTAGTTCAGTGGTTTTCTTGGTAAAATTCTATTCCTTCCTCACTCTAATGCAGCAGCCACGGAGAACTTGACAGCAATATTTAGCACATGGATGTCTGGTCCCTCTACTATAATCCCAAGGTAATTAAAAATATACCAAAAGTATATTAAATTAAAATTTTTTGACTTATCAATACTTTATTCTTTTTTATTAAATTATAATACAAGGGAATTTATGGCGATTAGGAACTAAACTCTTTTGTTGGCGGCTCTTTGGGAAACGGAAGGTGTTGCCAATGAATTCACCCTCCAGGGTAGCGCAAAATGATGATCTTTCTCATCAGATAGTCTTGTTTTCTCCCCTTTTCAAATTGTGACCCACTTGGGATAAAACAAAGGATGGTCTTAAAGCCTTTGTTCAACCCCAGTGATTCACCCTTATCAGGTTATCACCTTGCTAGGTAATGAGACTCTTGCCCATAACCATCAAGTCGTGATACCCAATAAACAAATCGTCAGTTGCTATCAAGGCGGCATCACTCACCCAGCAACTAATAAGTACCTTAATCAATTGGTAATAAAACCTGACTGACTCCTAAAAGCCAAAGTTAATTATCAATATGAAAATCCAACAATCTAATTGCTTGTTTATTGTTGGGGATCATCCCTGACAAAACACTCATCAATCTAACAGATCAAAACCCAATGGACTAATAAATATTTGTTTGAGATAATTAACCAAGCAATAGTTAACACATATAAAAAAATAACTCCCATATCCACTAGAGTACCTCATCCTCTATTGGATAATTAGTTATAAACTTGGTCAGGTGGGATAATATGGTCATACTTAAAATCCCAACATAATCCCCCAATTGACAAGAGTATCCAGCGGAAGATAAAGAATTTGGGGCTGGACGCCACCTTGGTCCGTGGTCATTTTCCAGTCATTGTACTTCCACAACTTCAGCGGAGCACATTCTTTGCACTCAACGCTTCATTTCCTGTTCAGCATTGTGGCTCCTCTTCCCTAGTTACTACCCGCTGCCACCTCCTCATAGTGCAGTTCTTACAGCCACATGCTATGCCATCCTAGTTCATATGTTTTTGCTGATAAAAGGTCTAAAGTGCCTGTTTTCACCCAGATCAGGGTTATATGATACCTTTTCATTTAAATGATCTTCTTGGAAAGCTTTTCAAATTCCTTGTTACCTGTATTCTCACAGGCTGGGCTTCATTTCTTTAGGGACTACTCCCAGAGAATACAGTTTCAAATCGTCCTGATTCTACCAATATGTTTGCTTCTTTTAGCGCCTTGGGACTACTTGTGATGGACTCAGTTTCAACCTGAGTTGGTCCTGCTGATGACAACGGCCTGCTCCGTCACAACTCATTCCCCTCCTTATCCTTGGCAGGTGGCACTACCACTGATTCATTTTCAACATGGTACATTAAAAATGATATATAAATATATTTTTCTTGTTATAAATTATTTTCTCTTTATATTTTTTTCTTATACCACCTTTTGTGTTTTTCTTTGCAATGAAACTTAACCTATAGATTGGTTCAGAGGTCCTTCTTTTCCCCATCTCTGGCTCAGAGGTTTGTTTTTTAACCTTAACTAGGTATTATAGTTCAGATGTCTATTTTTAAGGCTTAACCAACTGATTCAGTTCAGCGGTCCCCTCTTTGTACTTTACCATCTCTTCTAGTTCAGAGGTCCTCCCTAAGACTTGATCAACACACCAGGGCTTAACAAACTCTTTTGGTTTAGTGGTCCTTTAGGAACATTGCAATTACTTTCTTTAGATCAGATACTTTAGGTTTAAGTATTGTCCTTCTCCACTATACGTTATTTTGCAACGACTTTCAGTGTATAGGCAACACTTACTGACATGGCGATATAATCAAATGGTCCCATCCATTGGGCCTTCATTCCCAATCTGTTATTCTTCCAACAGGTCCATATTCATTTCATATTTTAGTAACTAGCACTTGAGTCCTAGTATCTCACAAAATTATGAATTCATTGCATAATCTTAAATTCTGTTTGATTGTTCTGATTGTTTTTTCTTTAAAATGATTTTCAGCATCTACAGACATCCTTAATGTTTAAAGTAATTCTATCAATGGATCCAGAAATATTCTCATAATCACGCAAATTGATATAGTAAAATTAGTTTAATCTAAATTTTGACTTGATTAATGATCCTCATCTTCAGCATTTAATCCCTCTCTTGTTAATTGAATAATATTAAGTCAAGCGATACCCTCCACTATCCTGGATCAATCACTTCCTTTTTTGACCTCATTCTTTAAAAACCTTCTTCTTAAGTTTCCATTCTGATACTCTGGACTGATTGCTTCCCTTTTTCTCATCTAATGTATCATCTAAACACCTCACACCTCTTGACTATTTCCAATGGACCAGTTTCATATAAGCTGGCCCTTCTGACAATCTTCATCTTAAGTAGATTTCTGGTAGAACAGGTTCTATTGCATTACTTATAAGTTCAACATCTAGAATGAAGTCCTTTCCCTAAATCTTGAGTATCTTCATCCTCCTCTTGATTCATCACAAGATTCATGTTTTTTTCAGTTCTTCCCCCAACTTTGGGTAGTTGATACCCCGTCACTCCACTTTTCCAATAGTGGGTCTTTATTTTCTGTCTATTTTTATTCAATAGGTTTCTTCCCCATTAAATTTTGGTTCTACTCATTGGCAATTTTTCTATTAATGCCTATATGGTCATCTTTGAATTCTGCAATAGTTTACTCATCCTTGTCTGGAATTTTCTTATAAAACTGGTTAGGTGTGTCAAACGTCAAGCCTAATATCTTCATGAATTCCACCATCTGTGATATGGAAGTCATATTTTTCAGCAACAAAACCATGGACCAATGTAGATTTTCATAGTTCTGAATCAAAAAACTGCATTTTTATCTGCACAATAACTTTGGAAAGCACTTTTGCCCCAGACAGGATCTGCGATTCCTGATAGAATCGATCAGCAAAAGCAAATAAGTTTATTTTTTTGGAATTGAACGCCTTAAATTTCTCTTGCAGTTAGACATCAGTGTAGGGATTTCAAACTACCTCATAATGACGTACTTAGTTTCACCATTAGACTAAACATCCCAATTTAAGTTGGGTAACACTAGATTCTGGCAATTTGCGTTCAGGAAGTTCATGTCATTAACTGCTTTTTGTCAATCACTGAAACTGAAAATCGTTATCTTATATAATCAGAAAAATGCAGGGGCGTTATCCCAATGGAACGCGGGTAATTTTGGTGTGCTTCAAAATTTATCCATGCTTCACTAGCAGGCTAATCCTGCCATACAAATCTATTGACCATGGGAGTAACTTTAAAGTCATTTCCTAAAATTGTTCCAAATGACTCAGGCATATTTCTGGGTGTGTGATTTTTCTGAATGGAGTTTCAGGAGTTTCATTGACTGCCTCTATAGGTGCACAATCAAATTTATGGTTCACCAGTTCCTCCATCCATTTCAATAGCCACACTATACCTTCACTAAACTGGATAAGCGTTCTCAATATGCTTCTCACTTGCCTTCTGAAACAATACTTTCTTAAAATAATCGCCCTCTCGCGTTTTAAGGAGTTGAGTTTTCCACAGAGATCCTGCTTATTTCTCAACTTCCTTGACCTCTTCTTCAGCTTTTATCACCTGTTCCTTTAGGGTAGAAAAACAGAAAGTGATGCCATTTATAGCACATTCTTGTTGACGGTTTCTAGTTATGCCTAAAGCTTCTTTAGTTCTTCCTTGTAAGGCATTTTTGATAAGTCTTAAATTGAATTGATCTTAAAAACTCAACTACCCCTGTAGTGAGCACCAATGTGAAAACTGGGAACTGGTGGCTACTCAACTTCCTCCTTCAGAATAAGCATAATATACAAACTTAAAGCCTTGCTCTTTTAGGATTATTACTCATTCCAACTCCTAAGGTTTTCTTGCACAGGTTCTTTTACTTTATTTTATTTTATTCAAGGTGGGACAACCTGGGGATGATACTGCACCGATTAATAGGAAATCAAATGAAAGGGAAAGGAGGATAAAATATGGAAAACCTTTATGCGTGGCGTATGACAGGCCAGGAACTCCATGGACCGCCTTTGCTATTCACTATTTCAGTTTGGAGAATTGGTGCGCAATGCCAACACAGTCATAATTTTCCCCTACCAAAGTTCTGGTACTGGAGTCAAACTTGGGAGGCAGCGGTAGAAATCTCTACTCTACCACTGGGGTATCCTCCTCTCTTGCACAGGTTCTTATTATGTGAAATCAATATATGTTGATAAATTGTCTGATAGATATAAGGGTGATTGATACTAGTGTGAAGACTAGTATCCAGTTGAGCAGTTCACATCCAAAAATTTTCCTGCCCTGGATTCTACTTGAACAGGTACAACAATCCTTCAACCACTGGCAAAGTTAATTAACACTCCAGATAACAAGGGAATTCCTCTCTCTTCAACTCCTCCTCAGAGCTGGAAACTTCTGGACAACAACAGAACCCTATCTACTATATGCAGGCAGAGGTTCTAAAGAAAACTTCTATTCTTAAGACTTGACTTAAAAATCTGTGGCTCAGAGGTCTCTCCTTAATTTATACAGAAATTCTTGTTTTGTGGCCTTCTTAATGATATTCTATCCTTTTCTCACTCTTTTACGCAGTAGCCCAGGAAAACTTGACAGTAATATTTGCACAGAGATATCTGGTCCCAATACTATAATCACAAGAGTAATTAAGAATATACCAAAAGTATAATAAAAAAATATTTGGACTATTAATTCTTATTTTTCTTCATTAGATTATTTTACAAGGGAATTTAGGGGATTAGGAACTAAACTCTTCAGTTGGCGCCTCACTGGGAAACGGAAGCTGTTGCTAATGATTACCTTTCAGAGTAGCGCAAAAGATCTTCCTCATCAGATAGTCAGGTTTTCTCCTCTTCTCAAAATGTGAACCACTTGGGTTGAAAAAAATAAAATGTCTTAACGCCTTCGTTCAACTCCAGTGATTCGCCCTTATCAGGTTAGCACCCTGCTTAGGTAATGAGATTCTTGCCCATTACCAGCAAGTCGTGATACCCAAAAAATCAAATCATCAGTTGCTATTAAGGCGGCACTACTCACCTAGCAACTAATAATTATCTTATTCAATTGTTGATAAAACCTGATTGACTCCTACAAGAAATTTAATTATCAATATAGAAAACAACAACTTTAATTGAGTGTTTATTATGGGGATCACCCCCAATTAAACACTCTTCAATCCAGTGGATCAAAATCCGGCTGATCGTTAAATATTTATTGTGATAATTCTCTGATCAATAATTAATGTTTATAAAATAATAAATCACATTTCACAAGAGGGCCTCATCCCCTAGCGGATAAACAAATTACAATCTTGGTCAAGGGGGGTAATTTGGTCATATGCCAAAATCCCAGCAGCTGGTGAACAAAGTTTGATTGACACCAAGAATACCTTTAAAATCCCCCACAACTACTTATTGCACTTAAAAATCATTGATGGAGTAAGTAAATTAGAGCCTCACATATTGCCAGGCATACTAGACCCTGCCTACCAATGACCTATTACATCCTACTGGGGAATAATATCAGCAAGAACATGATCATCACAAAACATCAGGAGATTGGCAAAGGCCTGCTAATCACAATTGAGGACATTAAACAAGTTCACTGTATCAGGTCTATGTTGGATCTGTGTTTACCTGCTGACTAATTGTTATATACTTTGCCTAACGTCCATATTTCTGATGAACTAACCTCAGCCAAGCTCACAAAATCCACTCTTTGTTGGAGGCCTATAGAAAAATCTTATCCAAATCTGATACTGACTATGGGCACATGAAGGATTGGAGTCACACAATTGATGTTGGTGATACAAAAACCATCTGATCTAAACCCTATCATAAGTCAAAAGTTGTGGAGACACATAAGAATTAAACTTGAACAGCTATTGGACGCTGGGCTGCAAGGTGCCAACCAAAAGCCCTTGTTTGTCCACACTCCTACTGATAAAGAAGAAAAATGGAGGTCATGAGGTATTTATGGACTACCGCAAATTGAACAAACTCACAAAAAAGAATCTTTACCCTATCTTTCCATATTGACAACGCTCTGGTCCAACTCTCTGGCTCCAAATTCTTATGCATTAGACTTTACCAGCGGGTGCTGGAATATGGACCTTTTTAACCAAGACCAGGAGAAATGTGCTCTTATCTTCAGTGAATGCCTGTTTCAACCCACTCAGCTGCATCAGGGGTTGTGCAATGTGCCCGCAACGTACCAGTGGGCAATGGATAAAATTTAACAGGACCTTAAGCTAAGTTGTATGATTGTCTATCTTGTTGATATATCATTCTTTTCCAAACCTTACAATGAAAATTCACTTATCTAAAGAAAGACTTTAAGCGCTTGCGTGCGTCTAAAACTAAGTTGAAGCCCTCAAAATTTACTTCCAGAATAAATTGGATTTCCCTAATCACGCCATCTCACAAAAAGGGATTCAACCCTACAAGATAAGGTTGAAGCCATATCTGAAAATGCATATGCCCCAAACCCTACATGATTTTCAGGTGTTTCTGGGCATTATGGGGTAAAACCATCAATTCATCCCCAAGTTCGCCCATCTCAGTGAGCCCCTCATATGTCTCTTGGCCAAAACACTCATTTCTATTTGGGTGCTGAACAAAAGGCTACGTTTGAGACGCTAAAGAAGTTTCTGCAGCAAAGGCCTATCCTATGCTACCCCAACTATGGTAAAACCTTCGTTTTGTTTGCCAACGGCTTTGACTATGCCGTTGGAGCCATCCTGGATCAATTGGATGAGCATAGGGTTGATCATCCTGTCATCTACTTCAGAAAGTTGCATTCCAAGGCTTAAAGCAACTACAGCGTCACAGAAAAAGAGTGCCTTGCTGTCTTGCTCGCTTATAAAATATTACTACCCTTTCTTTATAATGTTGCCTTCATATAAAGTGGTTACCAAACACGCCTCTTTAAAGTATTAAAGAATATAAAAGATTCCACTGGATGGTTGGCTCGTTGGGCCTTGAAGCTCCAGCACTATGGCAAGACTATTGAGCACTGAGATGGAACTTACCACATGAATGTCGATGGGTTGACTCATGTGCCTATTCTTCACTTAGATAATAGTGAGGGTGAGAGATTTTATGACCTTCTAATGACTACTAAAGCCTGGGATGATGAGGATAAACTCATCCAGAAGATGCTAGCTCGACACTTCTGCAACACCAAGGTGGAGGGTGGTAATTTATACAAAAAGATAGGGACCCATTGGCTGCCCTATCTTAGACCGTCAGAGCGAGTACCTATGATCCTGGAGGCTCATACTATTATGGGACATGACGGAGTACAAAAAACTATGAGTGAGTTAAAGAACGGTACTTCTGGGAGGGATTCATGGAATCCATTATTGAAGCCCTGGATGACTGTTTAACCTGTAAAAAGCAATATAACTTAAGACCAAATATAAACCAACCTAATGCGCCTCAACAGCTCTTCCACATGATAAGCCTAGATGTGTTTGTCCCTCTACACCAGAATACTGGTGGAATTCAATATATCTTACTAGGTATGATCATATTAAGATGAGTCAAAGCTGTGGCTCTCCCTTCCCAAACTGCAAGACGACTGCAACCTTCTTGCATCAGCATAATTTCATTCTCCATAAATGTCCCCAAGTCCTTCTCTGCGACCATGGGAAAAAGATCACCTCTAGAGTGGTCAAGGTTCTAGCTACCTCCATGGGGCACAAAAGCTCTTTTTAGTCCCCTATAACCCTTCTACAAATGGTACCATCGAAAGAGAGAATGGAACGTTAGTATCCATACTGCAAAAATGGCCACTTCTGACCCTCTACACTGTATAAGTTTCTGCCTAGTGCTCTTATGGCCTATCTCATTAGCTACCACCAGATATCAAAATGTCTCCCTTCCACGTTTTATATGGGCAAGAACCTGGGATACAAGCTCTCTTAGCCAAAGATGTCTTATCTAGTAGGGCGGATGATCCTGACAACACTATGAGGAGGTTGGTCCAACATATCAGTTAGTTACAATCTGAAGCTATGGCTAACCTAGCTAAAACGGTTATTAAAGAGGGACAGGTATTGAATGAGCCCAGATCACCTTTGTCCACCTTTCAAATATCTGACTTGGTATTATACTACCATAACCGCATTACAGCCAGAAGTGAGAAGCTTGGCTCCATTTGGGTAGGACCTTTTGTTATCACCTAAAAGAGAGGCGATGGATATTCTATCAAGTACCCCGCTTCTGGAGTTACCAGCAACTGAGTCCATGGATGTTTCTTGCGCCCCTATTCCTCCCCAACATTCTTGAAGGGGTAATGTCAGACAATTAGACGTCAGTTAAGTGAAAAAATGTTCCAGTGGTGAATAGTTTAAGTCTTAATCAAAATCTTCAGTTCAACTCTTGGCGAAATCATTAAAATAAATGTAACCCTTATACTCCTAAACTTCAGCTGAATATCTTAGATTTTGGCACCCCATTTCTTAAAACCTCCGGTGAAATAGGGCCACTCCCTGGGAAGTCCGCCCAAGCGCTACTGTTAAGTTAATGCTGATGCCTAAAAGAAGGCCACCCTTATTTATAGATCTGAAGAGGGTTTTAGGAGGTGCAAAAACTTTACCAGCCAATCAGTCACTAAGACCTCTGATAATCAGCCACTCTAAAAGTATTTTTCAAATGGCTGATTAATGAAATTATATTAAAATTCCTCCCCATGACTACTTCATCCTGGCTGCTGATCCAACGCCCATAATGAAAGCCTTGTCAAAGCAAAAAATTCTTAGGAGTCCTAATTGGATAAAATAGCATTTAATTAGATCGAGCAACCTTCTGCTTATTATGAATATTGATGCCCTTCTCATTTTTAGACCAAATTATCTTAAATACTAGGAGTTAACATTAATATTAAGGATCACTTTTACCCCCAATTTTGTTATTGATAAAATTGTTATAAGAAACTAAACTCTATTTGTGTTTATTATCCCATTGAAATTTTCAAAAACGTCTATGAGTCTAATACTCTAGTATCTATGACATTGTTGAATACTATGTGAAAAACCCTGCAAGCGCCTGAGGCCAGGATTTCAACACAGTGAGATAGCCCACACCATTCTCAATGCATGGGTATGCTTTCTGTGATTGGTTCACCACTGTTCTGGACTTGTTTTTCCCTTTTATCTTTGGTTTGGGTGTTGGAAGCGCCAATAGGTGAGCATAGACATGGGCCCAATATTTTGTCATTAGAAAATCTGCATGCGCATGGTGTATTCGCTTATCAATGCCTTTTTCCCTTCTGGAGCAGTGGGGTTGATTGTTTCAACTCCTTTTTAACACAGCAATGCCAGAAGATTTCCCTTATAGCTTAGCCTGTTTCCAGGATAGCTTTAATATGGAAAAGGCCAGCTGTCTTCTTTCCCACTCCAAGTATGATCTGGCCTTCTGACTGACAGTAAATGTAATCAAAATCAATTGTCCCTTGTACCTTATACCAAAAAGGAGGAAAAGGCCCTAAATATGGTTGAATGACATGCTCACAAAGTACTGGGTGTTTAAGGACACTTCACCAATCACCTCTCTCATAGTTTTTGGTCCAAAGGCTGACAGCACATTGAGGTCCTGCATGGATTATGTGCTTTTAAATAATAATTTGTTCATGAGCCCTATCCCATCCCTTGAGTAAATGATCAGCCAGACGATTGCAAAAATCAAGGGTTTTTTTTATAAATGTATTCATCAGATTCAGGTTTCAGAAGGTCAGATAGGCTTATGGCGGTATTTACTCAAAGATACATTAGTTCCACAAGATGTCTTTCATTTTGAAAAAAGCTTTGGCCACATTACAGCAGATGATCAATAATTTTCTCAGAGACCTTTGATTCACCCGTGTGGTGGCATATATTGACATTCTTTTACATTCCCCCTTCCCAAACAGCACAATAAAAATCTGTAGGCGGTACAGGATGCATTGCACAAAGCCAACCTTTATGTGAAGCCATCCAAGTGTGATTTTTTCAGGGATGAGGTTACCTTCCTAGATAACTTGGTCCTGAAGGATGGCTATGCAAACCTCAGAGAAAGCTTGATGCTGTTTTCATATGGCCCATTCCCACCACCCAAAAGTAGTTATAGAGCTTCTTGGGAACCATCATATTTTTAAAATTCTCCCCTGCCCTCTTGCAGCTGGCCGCGCCATCTCATAATTTTACAGGAAATAACTTTATGTTTCAATGGATGGAATAATACCAACAGGCTGTTGATGCCATCAAGGAGGTGTTCATGGCACCTCCTGTTCTCAAACACAATGACCAAACTAAACCTTTCATCAGAGCATGAAACGCATCATCAGCCGCTGTGGAGCAGCGTTGATTCAAGAGCAGGATGGATTGAATCATCCATTCCTTATTTTTCATGAAATTTTACTTCATCTGAACAGTCCCAGGTCATTTACAATAAGGAGTTGGCCACTGTGGTGTGGTTGCTTATGCATTGGTGGTACCTCCTTTAGGGCATGCAACATGAAGTGACCATGTAGATGGACCATCAGGTCCTCATGTACTTCTGGAAGCTGCAGAAGTGGCATATTGCCAGTCCCAGACATATTGGGAACTCCGCAGCTTTAATTTTAAATTTTATTTGAGGTAGGCTGACCTGGGGATAATAACGCACTGATTAAAGGGAATTGAAGAAAATGGGAAAGAAGATTAAACCCGGAAAATCCCCATGCACAGTGTATTATAAGCCAGGAACTTCATGGACTGCTATTCACTATCTCAGTTTGGGGCATTGGTGCGCAGTGCCAACACAGTAATAGTCGTCCCCTACCAAAAGTTCATGTACCAGAATTGAACTTGGGCAGGCAGTTATAGTGAGTCCATATTTTACCACTGGGGTATCCTCCCCTCTGAAGCTTTAATTATAAGTATAATTTTTTTAAAGGTTCCCTGAATGTCTCCCTGACTTGTTGAGGCAAAACCCATCCTTGAGTCTAACAGATGAGGAAGGACAAATGCTAACCACAGTAATTCTACCAGCCCAGATTCTAGCCATCGTTCCTCCCACAATTCAGTGGCAGAGTGGGTTTTAGAGGTTCTGTTAGTCTCTCAGTAACTGGTGGGTCAAACAGCCTGCATGGAGGGGTTGGAGATGGTTGACCAGCTGGGATTCCAACGCATTGACATACTCACTATTTGTTGGAAGAAGTAACAGTTTTGTTCAAATTCCAAGTTTAGGTTCCACCCCTACTTTGCGATGAATTGATCTGTGCTCACCATGACCCTCCGGCATTGGGTCATCTGGATGATAAAAATGCTTCAACGTGGAGAAATGGACATACAATCTTCTAGGAGTCTCCAGATATCCCAGCGTGGATCACAAGTTTCATAACTGCGCATGGGCGAAGTCTAATAAATCAGGTCAGAATGGCCTTCTCCATCCCCTGCAGCAGGCTGAGGGTCTTTGAACCTCAGTATCTGTCAACTTCGTTGTTAGCTTCTCAGCTCCAATGAGTTTAATGCGATTATGGTGGTTGTAAACTGCTTTACCAAGTTGCTTGTATATCCCCTGTTCATCGGCTATTACCTCTGAAAAACCACCCATATCACTTGCAGCATGTCTTCTCAAAGTTTGGGTTGTCGCAGGAAATTGTCAGAGATTGGGGGGCCACAGTTTACAGTGCGCTTTTGGAAGGCTCTGCTGGCTAGATTGAAAATAAACCATGCTGTTCACTTCCTATCACCTACGATCTGCTGGGCATATGGAGCGGATTTGACAAAAATCTAGAGCAGTATCTCCGGTGTTATACCACTACCATGCAGGATACCTAGGTGGATGACCTTCCATTGGCACAATTAACATACAATAATGCCTCCCACACATCTATCAGGGTTTCACCATACATGGTCACGTTGGGGTAAAAATCTCATTTTCCCCAGGTTTGTGCCTTTTTTGGAGGTCCCTACTGATATGAATCATGCGCAACAAATCTGTAGCACTCAATTACTGGTCTGGGAGCATCTGACCAAGGCCATCAGCGATTACAAGTGGTTTTCAGATTGAAAACATTTTTCTGCCCATGGGATCATGGTGGGTTCATCAGTCATGCTTGATACGCGCCACTTGTACATAAAGTTTCCCTCATGGAAGTTTGCAAGCAAACCTTTGGGCCCTCATGCGGTTGATGAAGATTTGGGCAATGGAGACTTCTGGTTGGCTCTTTCTGCTCATTGGAAACAGCACCACATCTTTCACCCTTCCCAGCTGTCACAATTCAAAGCATGCCACCAGTAGATCCTGAGCTATTGGTGGTTGAGGACTCAGAAGGGGTGGAGGTGGAGGCTATTTTGGTGTCCCATAATTTGCATTGCTCAGTGTAGTACTTGGTGGCGTGCAAAGTATTTCCTGCATATGAAGATTGCTGGGTTAGTGTCCATGATTCTATAAATTGCTGTGAGTTGGTGGATGCCTTCAACATTGCACGCCAGTATGCTCCTAATCCACCATAGAAGGTTGCCTCCATCTAGGTGACCAAGCTTTAGAAGGCGCACAAAAATGTTGCGCTGGCCCAGGTTGCAAGTGGGGGCGCTCCCCTGACTGAAAAGGGGGAGACTAATGTAGGTATTGTATACCAACCCCTGCAGCTTAATTGGGAGGTGTTAAAATTTATAGGGTTCTTGATTAATCTAGGCTGATAACCCCTATATTAATTAGCTGCATGGGTTCATTTTTGTGCAATGATCTACGTTGTCTTATAGTGAACTGTTTTTTTGATAATAGTATAGAGACTATTATCCATAGTTGAATAAAGTACTAGTATTGGGTACAACTCTTGACCAGTATTTTATCTCAAAATACTCAGGATGTCCTCAATAGGGCAGCGTTACCTTATACCGCCTAACTTGATCCACACTCAGATCCTTGTTTACAGTTTCTTTCTGGTGACACAAAGTTGGCAGCAATCCCTGATTCATTTCATCATCTATTCTCTGGATCCACGCTCAGATCCTTAATTTTTATCCTAAAGAGTCTCTCAATTAAAGCACACAGCAATAATTTCCTTGAGGAAGAATAGAACTCAAAATAGATTCTGATATAAGTATATCCATATAATTATAAGTATATCTGCCCATTTATATATATTTTATTAAAAAACTCTTGGGGGAATTCATATTAAGAATTTGGCGCCCAACCCTCGGTTGGCACCTCCTCAATGAAATGGCAGCCGTTGCTGTTGAATTACCCATCCTCATTTCATCAGCAATAGTCTTCCCCTCCTGGCTAGGATTCTATTGTTGGACATCCTTGAGACCTAAAATGGAAAGAGTCCAAAAACGTGTCCCTAACGTTTCCCTCTTGATCCCAGTGAACCAACCATATTTGGCAAGCAACCTGCTTAGGTAATGGGACTTGTTCCCATTAAGGCAGGTCACAAACCAGCTGATCGATTTTCTAGTTGCAGGTGGCATCACTCACCTCCAACTTAATCCTTAAATTCCTAATCAGTTGGTGATGAAACCTGACCAAACCCAATTAGTATACCTGATAGTTAATAAATTGATCAACTATCAGATGCCCCTATAGTTGTCAGCAACTCTGCATGGCAAGATCTTAATCATTCATCCAGAATGATCCCCAATGGATCTGACCCAGGCGAATAACTAAAATCCCCTGAACATTGTTACCTCAAAATCAGGGTCAACCTAAAATGTCCAATTTACTTTTCTATAGGGAATTAACCACTAGCGACCCCTGGTAATCTAGTCAGCTGGGAATATAGTTAAAAAACCCAACACATCCCCCTCTTGCCTAGATTTCCAGTGGAAAAGTATTGGGGAAGGAGAACACCGCTTTGGACACTCAATCAAATACTTTATTTGTTTAAGTGGATTACAATCAATCAGTACTCAATGCTGCTCAGGATGACCTTCAGCATGCGGCTCTCTTCCTTTTCCTCCTCGCTACTGCCTACTCAGAGCACAGTTCCCATGACCTTCTATCATGCCAGGCTGATCGATTTACTCATGACAATATCAATCCTGGGTCCAGTTTCTCCCCATCAGGGCATATGACCCGCTGTCATATTCAGGATTCTTGATCTGGCGTCCTCAAATTCCTGATTTTCTCCATGTCCTTGACAGGATAAACTTGCCATTAATGTTTATTACAGTGCAATTATAGAATGCTCATTTATATTCGCCCTTGTTATTTTCTCATAATAACCTCTTGGCTCATATCATCCTTAATTCTTCTCTGGAGATCTTAACCCATTAGTTTTGAGATTAATTTCTCCAAAAATAGAGCTTAATTGATTTCAGAGTGCATATGTCAACTAAAGTATAAGTTCAACATCCCTCTCTCATCCAGATCATATGTCAAATTCTGAGTCTTAGTACCAACAGCTGCTCAATAGCAAGTCTGATAAAGACCTTTGGCTCTTCCAGCTGATGAGTCAATCTGTGCACTGGAAACTCTTCTATGGTCTTTCCAGAACTCATACTCCCAGTCAAGTATCCATAGCCAGTCCTTTTGTAGAATTACCAGAAATGGTAACCAACCCCAACAAAACCAGATTAGCAATTGTCTCAAATGACTCACGAGCAATCCTTCCTCTGTCATCAATTCCTGAGTTAGATTTTCAAAACTCTCCTGGATTCAGCTCCATTTGAAGATTTTCCTACCATCATTGCCAAACCTTCTGAAGCAATGCCCTCCACTATTAAATATTTGTACTCACCAGATCAGACTTGCTTCCAGAGTTCCTCTTCTAACTTGGTCAATATTACAAACCAGCTGTTTTGGCCACTGAACTAGTCATCAGAAACAGTGTACATTTCGAACTCTCCTATGCTGAATTAAGGGCCCAAGTAAATGAGGCTTTGTACATAGCTCTGAACTCTTACAATCTTGAAAACATCCTAGATCAAGATGTTTCAGCCTATGTTCTTTGCTTTGGCAGCCAATCTCTTTGAAGTTGGGCCATGAAGCTTCTAGCCTCTCCTGGTTTCCATTGCTCTTTTTGCTTCAGCTTCCAAGAAGTTTATAGTCATTTCCTGCAGGATGCCATTCACTCCTTGCATGAATATCTCTCTGGCGCGTCCCATCGGTATCTTCCACCGATGGCTTTAATAGGGGGCATGATTTGGCAACCCCTGCCTAGTATCCCTTGCTTGATGCTGGCCCATATGTCTAGTGTTCTTGATGAAGCCCATTGGCAAGTGCTCAAGACCAATCTTCTGACTCTGGTGCCACATTGGGATTACTCAGGGTTATCTGATGACTGCCTCTTCTTGTACTGTTGCTTCCCTCCCCAATCCAGGGCATTGCATTTGGCATCTTCTGACATTTCTATTTCTCTTCTCCTAGTCACTTACTCTCAGGGATCAGCATCCACACAACGAACTTGGTTTTGAGTAGGTCTAGCCCTTACTAGCATCTGATCTCACATAGATTTTGATGGGTTATTTAATCCTGCTGCAATCCATCCTCCCTCCCCCAAGAGGCGACATAGGCGGAAACATTCCTGAATTGAGGATAACCATTAAAAATTAAAAATTTATAGTATAATTTGTTTTTTCTATGCGTTTTTTATAATCCCTTTATTTCTTATATCTTTATCAATCTTTTATTTTTTTCTTTTTTTTCATGGGAATTGACCTTTTTCAGCTCAGCGGTCCCTATTTTTATTTTATTCCTACAAAATGGTTTCTAGGTATACTTAGACCTTCCAGTTTTTATGATTCAGAGGTCTTACTTTTTTAAAACTTAACCAAATCATTATAAAATAACCAACTTAATGGTTCAGCGGTCTTTCAGGAACTCTTTTTTATTATTTTTTCATTGATACATTGCTTTAAATATTTTCCATGGACTTTATTTAATATCCTTCCATCCAAGAGGCTCTTGATGGAGTAGGCGTCTGTCACCATCTTGGTGATAATCTCAAACAGACCTGACCACAACGCTTCAAACTTGTTTCTTCTCTCAAAATCATGCATATCACAATAGGTAACTCTTTTGCCTATCCAGTATTCTGATAAGGCCAGTCAGTTCTTATCATCCACATTTTCACTCAAATATTTCTCTTCAAAGTTGTATTACATGCTTGCAATTGCATTTTGATCAGGATATTTGTCAATTGGTTCAAGTACTGATTGGAACTCATCCCTGATGTTGATTCCACCATCAAATATAAAATCTGTGCCAACGCGGCCTTCCTTCTATATAGTAACATAAACGGCTTTTTTCCTGTTTCTGTATGATGACTGATATGGTAGGCAAACATTCCCAAACTAAGGTACGTTCCCCACATGGAAGTTCTTCCTGCGACCGCTTCCTCAGCGTTGTGGCCAGCATCCCATTGACCGTTCTACCAGTCCATTCATATCTGGCTTTTAGGGTACAGAAATGACTCCTTGGATCCCCATCATTTCATTTAATTATGGGATCACATGAGACATGAGATTCATCACATTGTCACTCATCAGGACTAATGGCACCCATGTCTTTATACTACTTGATTTAAAATGATTTTTCAGTACTGGCAGCGTCTAATTTCACTAGGGCCCTCATCTCAACCCATCTCATCAGATGATTGATCACAACTATTATGTACTTGAATTCCCTGTGCACATTGTCAGTGGTCCTATCACATCAATGGATACCATATGTCAAGCAAATACAGGGCGGACTAGTCAGTATCCAGATGTATTCTTATGTGGCTTTTGCAACTGGCACTCCACACAGCAAGCCAGATAGTCTGCGACATTATAGTTGATGAACTCCCAGTACTGGTAAATATGATCAGTTGTTTTTCTCAGGCCTTCATGCCCAACAAATTTTATGAGCGGCTTGAACAATAGCCACTTGTTCTGATGGCTTTGAGAATAGTAATTGCTTCCCATTGATCATCTTGAAAACTTGTCCATTTATGGTCTCAGTGTTTCTTATCCCTTTTCAAAGTGCACCTTGGATTTCTTGGGCTCATTCCCAATTTCTCCATCAATCATTCTCTGGAAACAGCTCAAACGCCTGCTGGTATACCACCTGAAACATTAGTGACCACAATAAGCCATCCACAATCTGATAAGAAGCCCCAGCTTGATGGACTATATCATAATCATAAGCCTGTAACTTTAGTGCCCATTGGGCCAGTCGTCCTTCTGGTTCTCATGAATTGTGCAGCCAACACAATGAGGAGTGGTCCATCGCCACTTTGAAGTGCGTTCCATGGATATAAACCTGAAACTGTTTATAGGCATAAATGACCACAAGGCATTCAAACTCAGTTACGGTATAGTTCCTCTCAGCGGCTGAAAGTGTCTGGCTCACATATGCCAATGGATGTTCGTCCCCAAGTTCATCTACTTGGCTCAATATAGTGCCAATTGCCATCAATGAAGCATCAGTTTGTACTATAAAATTCCTGATAGAAATTCAGATATTTCAAAATTGGAAGATTTAAAAAGTACTGGCGTAACTCATCATTAAATTTCTGGGCTTCTTCATTACATACAGATCCTTTTTTTGGATTCTTCAACTAATGGAAGAGGGGCTCAGAAATTATTGCAAATTTTGAATGAATATTCTATAGCATCTGACCACTACAAGAAACACTTAGATATCTTGGACACTCTTTGGCACAGTCATTCGTTTATGGCTTGAATCCTCTGGGCTTGCAGCTGCAGTCCACTAGAGCTGATTACTAATCCCAGATATTCTAATTCTTTCTTGAAGAAGGGACACTTCCTCAGCTTAATCTTCATGTTGGCCACGGATAGTCTCTTAAACACTTCATCAAAGTGGTGCAAATGGTCAGTAAACGTCCTACTGAACACACTATTTCGTCCAAATACACCAGTATGCATGACAACTTCAAGTCATTTAGTATGGCGTCCATGGCCCTCTGGAACGTCACATGCACATTGCGCAGACCCTGGGGCATGCTTATCAGTTGATAAAAGCCCCTGAACGTTGATAATCGCGCAATTCTCTTGGTCTTCTCTTGGCAAATCAATTTGCCAATATCCTGATATCAGATCCATCACGTAGAAATACTTCGCTTCTACCAAATCAATCTAGCGCATCATTTATTCTTGGTATTGAGTATGAATCCTTCTTCATAAACTTGTTCAGCTTCTGATAATCAATCACCACCCAATTAGAGCCATCCTTCTTCTTCACAATAAGAATTGGACTCACCCAGGGACTTGACAACAGAACTAGAAGCCCATGCTTCACTAGTTTGCTGATTTCTTCCTCCACTACCGCTTCAGCTGCCTTTGACCATCAAATCAGTCTCATCCTGATTAGCAAATTCCCCAGTTTTAACCTTGTGGATCACATCTCTCACACATTCCAAATTGTGGTCATCCTGGGAGATTACTTCCTGGTACTTGTCAAATAATTTGAGCACCTCCTACGGCAGTCTGACCATCAGATCAGCGAGTTGCTTTCAATTGAATAATAGATCGATACTCTTGGTTACCCTGGCCAGTATTCCCATTTCATCAAGGGTCCCAAAGTCATGAAATTTCCTCAATTCAGCCGTCAGGATTAGGTGAACAAATGCAATAATCTGATTCTTCTCAATCTTCATTGGTTTTTTACTTTACTTCGCCAGGAGAACTCAAATTTTCTCCATGACCCAGCATAATTATTCTAGAAGCCACCCAAGGCTCTACTCTGGACTTCTTCCAGGGGCTTCCGACTTCTCCATACAGCAGCTCTGGTATCTCTAATGTCAACTCCATGTCAACTGTTATTTTGATCCTAGGAGCTTAATTCTTAGATCTTTGATCCTCAGCGGAATTACTTAATTTTCTAGGATTTCCATCAGCATTTCTTGTTGCTTCCAGCTAATTAGTTGGTATCAAATTGGGACAATGATGTCATTGTATATCAAGCTGATAGAGGTATTTCTACTACTCAGTGGAGTTTCCCAATCCTTCAGATAGACCAATGGTAACGTTTGACCCAATATGGTCAACATATTTTCCTTGAAGTTAATTTTAACTCCATATTTTCTTAGAAATTCTGTCCCAATCAAAATATCATAGTTTTAGTTAGCCAAAACTATTGCTGTAGAAAATACCACTAAGGACCCAAATTGAAGTGGTAGAGCGCTATACTCTCCACATGAGATGATGGTATTCATCCCAGTTGTCTCATAATCTTTCTTGTATTCCAAATCAGGCGAGATCTTCATCATCTTCACCAACTTAGTGAGACAATATTAATGAGTGCTCCACTGTCACCAATTGCCCTCACCCGTACTTGATTAACTAGTATATCTATATATATATATTCTTGGAGTATTATAAAATAGGATTTATGGAGTGTAGAGTGGCGCTATTATATGAATTGAGGGTGTAAATTATTTGCGCAATAAATCAGGGAATGATTCCTTGATTGTGCTAAGGGGGATTGACAAGTTTGCCTCATCTAATCAAACTTCAGTCAGTTCTTCTGAATTATCTGCAGCTCAAATCATATCCACCAGTTGTCAGGCATACAGCTAAGCAACGTCCTTAATTATATCGGGGTCAATCCCTTTCACCACGGTTCTTTTTACTACATTCACATCCAAATTAACTACTTGATACAGCTGATCCTGCATGTCTTCATCCACAAACAGATCACTGATATTAATTTCATTGTGCATAATATTGGGAGGAACAGGGTTTCCCACAGCTCTAGACTGTTCCCCATCTAGGCCGCGGGCCCTTTACCAACTCCATTGTGAATGCAGACTCTTTCACTTGGACCACGTTAATCTGATCTTTGGGTTTCTTACAGTGCATAGCAAAATGTCCTTTTTCTCCGCACTGTTAACAGACTTTCTCCTTCTTATTGCTCTGTTTAAAGTCTTTGGGCTTATTTCCCAGCATGGTTTGGTATTCATCTCCTTAGCGCCCTCGCACCCCATTCATGGGATTTAAATTTTGTACTGGATTTGATTTGAAACTTCTATTTTGGGGCATCAAAGGTAGCTCCCTTTATTTTTAAATTGTCCACCATCTGAGAGGTGGTAATTTCTGTTGCAAACACGGAAGACATCATTTGATGCAGATTGTGTTAGGGCTGAAGGGCCGCTTGTAGCGCAATCTGGGCATCAAAATCATCCAGAACTTTTGCTATAACCAAGATTTACAGTTTATGGTAAGAAAGATTGGCAAAGATTGATAAGGATTCATCTTTATGGAATTGAATGCCCATAAATTCTTGCTTGCGCTTAGACGTGTGTGTGGGGCTTCCAAACTCCTTCATAATGGACTCCTTGGCCTCTGCATATGACCAGCTGTCCCCCTCTAGATGAGGTAACACTAGTTTTGACAATCAGTATCCAGGCAATTAATTACCATCAATGCCTTTTGACAATTGCCATATTCGTACATTGTCATATTGAATAAGTAGAAAAACGCAGAGGCATTATCCTGATGAAAAGTGGGCAATTTTGGTGTCTCTTTGAATTCCTCTGAGGTTTCTATAGCCACCTCTCTTGGTTCAGCTACTTAGACATTTGAGATAGTTTTGGGTGTCATCTCCAAAATAGCTGTGCAAGTGGGCGGCATGTTTCCTAGGGTAGTCATTTTTCCAACTGGAGTCCATGGAGTACTTTCTTCGGTGTCAGTCACCACATATAGCTCACATTTGCATTTGTGAGTCTTCAACTCCTCAACCTGCTTAATCAGCCGCTCTATATAAGTGCTGAATGATCTTAAACAAACGTGATCCGCTTCATGCTCCATTTTCACACAATAAGACTTCTCAAATTAAATCCCCTTCTTTTTTCTTCAATGATGTTACTTTTCCAAGTAACTCATTTCCAAAAGTCAAAACATTATTGATCCCTTACTTCCCCTTGGTGACTCTCTCCTCCAAGGCAGCAAATTCTTGATGATCCACCAAGTTCAGAGCGTTCTGGTTAATAGTTACCAACTCCATCCAAAGTTTTTTTTTAATTTTTCCTTATATGACATCACGTACTAGTATCTTTTACTCAACTACACCCCTGTAGTGAGCACCAATTGTTAAAATAAATAAGGCTCTTGATTATTCTCGGCTGATAACCCCTATATTAATTAGCTGCATAGGTTCATTTTTGTGCAATGCTCCACGTTGTCTGATAGTGAACTGTTTTTTTGATAATAGTATAGAGACTATTATCCATAGTTGAATAAAGTACTAGTATTGGGTACAACTCTTGACCAGTATTTTATCTCAAAATACTCAGGATGTCCTCAAAAGGGCAGCGTTACCTTATACCGCCTAACTTGATCCACACTCAGATCCTTGTTTACAGTTTCTTTCTGGTGACACAAAGTTGGCAGCAATCCCTGATTCATTTCATATTCTCTTCTCTGGATCCACGCTCAGATCCTTAATTTTTTATCCCAAAGAGTCTCTCAATTAAAGCACACAGCAATAATTTCCTTGAGGAAGAATAGAACTCAAAATAGATTCTGATATAAGTATGTTCATATAACTATAAGTATATCTGCCTATTTGTATATATTTTATTAAGAAATCTTGGGGGAATTCATATTAAGAATTTGGCGCCCAACCCTCGGTTGGCACCTCCTCAATGAAATGGCAGCCGTTTCTGTTGAATTACCCATCCTCACTTCATCAGCGATAGTCTTCCCCTCCTGGCTAGGATTCTATTGTTGGATATCCTTGAGACCCAAAATGGAAAGAGTCAGAAAACGTGTCCCTGACGTTTTACTCTTGATCCCAGTGAACCAACCATATTTGGCAAGCAACCTGCTTAGGTAATGAGACTTGTTACCCTTTAAGGCAGGTCACAAACCAACTGATCGATTTTCTAGTTGCAGATGGCATCACTCTCCTCGCAACTTAATCTTTAAATTCCTAGTCAGTCGGTGATGAAACCTGACCAATCCCAATCGGTACACCTGACAGTTAATCATCAATCAACTATCAGATGCCCCTATTTCTTTGGCAACTCTGCCTGACAAGATCTTAAGCATTCATCCAGATTGATCCCCAATGGATCTGACTCAGGAAATAACCTAAATCCCCTGAACATTGTTACCCCAAAATCAGGGTCAACCAAAATGTTCAACGTACTTTGCTATAGGGAATTATCCACTAGCGACCCCTGGTAATCTATCCAGCTGGGAGATGGGCAAAAATCTCAACTGGAGGTATTTCCATCTTGGACCAAAAGGTGAAAAAGCTGGTACTTAACCCTTGTCACCCTGGGTGATTTAGCCCATGTGGTAGATGAGAGGTGGATGATGGCATACTCCTTGAAGTTCATGTCATTTTTCCTTATGCCAACCACCCATGAGCTGGTGAAAAGAATTCAGGGTAGTTTTGAGGAATTGGAAGTGTCCACAAACCTCTGCTAGCAAGGGATTGGCAGTGATTTTCCTCTAAAGTTTGTCTCCAGTAGCTTGATTTCTGCCAGTGTAGTTAAAACTGAAATCTGCTAATAGTATAGTGAGTAAATTGGTTTAGGGTTGGAACTACTATTACTAATGAGGCTAATGTCAACTGTAATCTTGAGCCCATCCCCGATAGGTATGGCTTCACAAAACACCTTCTGACTCAGTGGGTTAGCCATATGTGTCCTGGCATTAGGTGTACCCAGTCATCTACCAGACAAAGTGATGCCGATCCACCAAGCAAAATCAGGACAGGAGGAAGAAAATTGGTGGTAAAGTTTTGCACGAGTCAGCTGACCAGGCTGGGATCAATCCAGCGTTGTAAGAATTCAGAATGCCAATCCACAATAATTGTATTGTAAAATTATTCATAATGGTGAGTGCAATCATTAAGTTCCCAAATTTTTTATGAGTTTATAAGGCAGCAGATCCCAACAGGTTCCTATGTCACTCCACTTTTTCCACTTTATAACTTTATACAATTCAGATTGAAAAACGTTCCCCAAGAAGCCAATTTTATTTTCAGATTTTTGCAGTCTGCCAGACAATTTGAAACAATGGTTCCCGATTTTGGAGAACTGTGGTTGGTGCTTGTGGCTGCCAAGAATACTGTTTCATCTGACAATATGGATGGCTATAACAAAGGTATTTTGCAGTTGTTCTGGGTGGTCACTCACCATGAGTTCCAGGTCAGTCTTATTATTATCAGCACGCCCCATGACTGGGTGAGATCACCTTCACTGGTTGCAGGAGAGAAGTTGGAGGGGCGATTATGAGTCTGAAGTCAATTTGAATAATTTGGTCTCATTCATCATTGCCTTACTAAATAAACTGGACTTAAACTAGGAAGATGACTTCTGGCATGGTTTGGAGCTTCACTTTACCTGTTGGCAATAGCTTCTGGCTGCCATCACTTCCTGACACACCCCCTTGATATTTTCCACCAAATCCTTGGTAGTGAGAAGAGGAGGTATAAAGGTATTCTTAAAGTAGGCTGTCACCCACCTCTCACCAACAGCATGAGCTAAATCGCCCTTCTTGGTGATAAATATGTAGCCTTTTTGGACCCATTCTTGGGTTGAAGGAGTACTCCTCCTTATTGAAACTTAAGGGGTGCTACTCAAAATTTAAAGTCAGCCATTTACTTGTATTTTTTAGGCTAGCAAGCTTCCAAAGTAATGGCAGAAAATCTTAGTTAGTATATATAACTTATAAGATAATTATACATTTGACAAATTCAGAAAATAGATCAAAAAATATATTTAAGAGCATATGATATCACAGGCACTATACTACAGATTTAGTTATTTTACAAAGAATAAAGTCCATGTAAAACACATATATTATAAAGATCTTAGATTATATTAAGCTAGGTAAACATCACTGTCAGAAAATCGCTTTTCCAACAATAGGGGCTCTGTCATGGCTTGAGGATGACATAATTATGGGATCTAAAAGCAAGGACAGAGCTGCATGTCAGGAGGCCAAAAAGGTGAAGTTGGCAGGCCTCCCTGACCTTAACAATACCCTGGACCAACGCTGGGTACTGGCCAAATATGCACAGGCTGGTCCTGGGGTTGTGCATGATGCACATCCTGGCATTACAGTCCAGGCGTTAAAATGCACAAGATACGTTCTAAATTATGACAGTTAATTTGGTTGATTAGTAAACAGGATTTCAAAACCCATTAAACTTTCCAAAATTCCAACTTGGGTTGGCATTGCCTTCAATTTTTCACTTTAGTTCAGTTGATTTCCAGCTATAGTACCATGCCCAATGGAAGCGTGCGCTTATTGGTGCACCTGGGCTTAGCACCACTTTCACCAATCGATGATTCCCCCATAATTGTTTAAATATGATTCCTCAAGACCAACCTTTCTTGTTGGTTAACTTCCCTAGTAATAAAATACCTCTTTAGTTTCCGTTTTTTATTTTAACTTAGGTAAAACTGTGCGCAGTCTCTTCTTAGAGGTCTCAAACAACGTCAGACATTTTGTTTACACAATTCAGCTACCAAATCTTGTGCACCGCTGGACCGCCCTGGTCTCTTCCAGACCGAGGTTCCCCAGCAATTCAGCCCAGATATTCGCTTGGGTATGAATTCCATAATTTGGGGCCACCCAAGTTTTGTTGTTTGTATGTCCTCTATCTATATTTACCATATTGTATACCCTTGCACTGTGTTACTTTGGCTCCAGCGCCTTCTGAAGGGCTACGCTTACCATAACACTTATAACTAGTTCCTTGGTGGTGTGGCTGTTCTCTGCGCACTACCACGCTGGGAACAGAAGAGTTATAGACACTCTCCTTACATTAGTCAACCAACCATTTTACTTTACATGCACAATTATTAACTGTGTGGGACTTTTTCTGAGTGCAAATTGTGTGCATCTGCCATTTTCCATGGCCTCAATGGGGCTCACCACCATTTTCTCATTTGGCCAATGGTTGGTGCGTCTTGGCGTTATTCTCGCTACCTCCAAATGAGAAGTGCCCACCCTTCTTACTTGTACCTGGTAGATATGGATGATTAGCAATATGAGAGTTGTGATTTGCTGACTTTTCACCAAAATGATAATAACAAAATAATTAAAATGATTTTTTCTTGGAACCGCGTTTGGATGGTGCAGGCGGGATCATTGATGAAGGTCCTGGTGGTGAAGGCTTTGGATAACAATATACAACCCATTTTTAAAATGGTTATGGGGTCATGAACATTCCAAAACGCTTTTATAACGCCAATTCCCAATATGAAAATGAGCCAAATATCCTCTCTTGTGGCTCTAGTTTGGAACCAATTTCAGTATACCAGATCACCCCAGGTAACTCGCGCTTGACTATTACCATGATCTGCAGAACACAGGAGGTGGAAAAAGAGTTACTTTTACAATATAAAAATGTTAATGCCGTTGCTGAAGATAGGATAGGATATGTGCTCTCAGTAGTAAGAGTGGCCAACTATCTCTCTCCATTCTATGATGCTGAAACATACCCTGGAGGCATGCTTATGCCTTAAAATGATTATTATGGTGAAATGTTTACGTTATTTGCTATTAATAAAAGCCATTGTGGATATATTTTTTATTGACTGCTACCCTTTCATCCTCTTTAGAAAAAATCAGTACAACTATTTTGGTGGATACAGGAGCCTCTGAGAATTTTATTGAACAAGACCTAGCCGACTACCTTGAGCTTAGTTACTTGCCAGGTGTTATGGTTAGGGGAGGGTCTTCTCAAGGTTTTCCCACACTGAAGGTTCTAGGGTTAGTGGGTTATCAAGTGGGCAAGTATCATTTGTCATACCGTTTCCAAGCAATCAAAAACCTTTTGTACCCCATTATCTTGGGAGTAGAGTGGTGGCAAAAGTTTGACGTCAAGACCAACTCAAAAGACAACAACTTGTCCTTAACGTTAAAGAATTGTCATATAATAGTTGTCTCTTTGTCTGAGGCTAATTATCAGGGCGATTTGCCCCACTAGCCCAATATCTACACCATCATTCTCGCTCCATTGTTGAAGCCCTCACTGGAGGTACCTTTACCTTCTTGTTTGAGGGGTTAGAATTTTCGTTTGATGGGCTTCAGCCAATGTATTACCAGCTCATTAAGAGTTTGATTGTGACTTCAAGCTCACTGTTGATCTGGTGCACATATCTTCCCCGATTTACCCTTTGATTATATGAAAGGAAGTGGCCTTAGATGTGCAGGTTAAGGAGCAGTTAGCCAAAGATGCGATTTTTCAGACTACCACCCCAGTATGCTCACCACTTCTCTTCGTGGAGAAAGCCAATGGTACTTTACGCCCATGCATAGATTATGGGAACCTAAACAATGTCATTGTACCAGATTTTACACCCCATCCAATCCCACTTGACTCACAGAATGCACACTAAGCGGAGAAGGCGAAATTCTTCTCCAAACTGGATTTTTGAAACCCGTTTAATTGGATCGTGATCAAGATGAACCAGGAGTGGCTAACTGCATTCTGTACCAGAAAATGAATTTTTAAATCTTGGGTTATACCCTTTGGGCTTAAAAATGCCCCTGCTATCTTTTAACACCATATTGATGCGGCTTTGGAGGACCTGCTTGGGGTATGCGCGGCTTCCTACATAAATAATTTTCTGGTGTTTTTCCCTGATCATGAGTCCCATGCTATACACCTTCAGTTAGTGCTGGAGAGGTTAAGGGCAGCCAACTTTACGCTGAAAAACATTTTATGTGAATTATACAAGTTCCAGATCACCTTCCTGGGCAACATCATGTTTGACCAAGGACATATGATAACTCCTGACAAGGATAAGGCAATTCATGAATGGCTACCCCAACTTCAGTCAAGAATTTGAAGAGTTTTTTGGAGACATTTACGTTCCTTAAGAAATTCATGCCCAATCTTTCTAAGGTGGCGGCGCCCCAGTATAAGGCGAGTAAAACAAAAGTTCTCCAGTAGTCTCACATTTTGCAAGATGCCTTCCAAGCAGTAAAATGCACCCTGTTATCCACGTGTATTATCCACCATTTAGATTCTGAAAAGAAGTTCATTGTATCTACTGATGCCTCCAACTTCGCCATAGCGACTGCTATATTACAAGTAGGTGAAGATGGAACAGAGCATCCAGTGGGACATTTCTCTCATAAGATGTCTCTACATGAGTTAAACTACGCTGTTTATGACAAAGATTATTGGCAGTAGGAGGCGCTGAATCATTGGCGTCATCACTAGCATGAATCGTCCCAACCATTCCACGTGCATACATTTCACTGTGCCATGTTGTACTATTGCGCACCTCATGTCTTGACCCCACGGCAAACCTGCTTGCATGAGACTCTAGTCCAATTTTTGTTTTCCTATGGATTTACTAAGGGCAAGGAGAATGGTTTGGCGGACGCTTTGAGCTGCAACCATGCACTAGCTCCCAATACTAAGGAGGTAGAGATGCATAATTCTCACTTAATGATTTCTCTGGGTAAGTTTGTGTCACAATTTTCCTCTCTCTTGGCCCATAGGCCAGTGCTCACTCCTCTAGAAAATGTGGAAGAATATGGTATGTTCAAAAAGGTAGTCCTTTCCCAACCTTTGTTGGCCAAATATACTAAGGTCCTGCCAAGAGCGCGTTGGATCAAGAGGACATTACAAGGAGTTACCACGTGAAGGATGAGATGGTGTGATTTCAGGGGCGCCTATGGGTTCATGACGGACCACTCCATCTGGAAATCATCTGGGACCATAATGATGGAATCACCGTTGGTCATCCCGGGAAGGCGAAGACTCTGGAGCTAACTTGCCACACTTACATTTGGAAGGGGCTAGCCACGCAGATAGTCAAGTATTCTAAAGAGTGCCTGGCCTTCAGCCAAATAAAACCAAATTGACAGCCACTAGCTGTGTTGTTGGTACCAGTTCAAAACGCTGAAGGGCCTTGGACTTTTTTTTGGTTGATTTGGGGATTACCTGTATCTGATGGCTATGATGCCATCATGGTAGTGGTGGATCATTTTACAAAGTTCAGCTACTTTATTACCTGCAGAACCACAGTAACCACGGATGAGATGGCTAGGCTCTTCATCTCCCACTTGTTTTCTTTCCACGGGGTCCCCCGAGGAATAATTAGCGATTGTAGACCCCAGTTTACCTCTGTCTTTTAGGAAGAGGTGTGTAAGACTTTTCAGATTTTCCCCTGCCATTTGACTGCCTATCATAACCAATCAGATGAGCAGACTGAACTAGTGAATTAGTGTTTGGAACAGTTCTTGCGGTGTTAAACTGCTGCAGATCAATCAAATTGACTTTATCACCTTCCCATGGCCCAGTTTAGCCACAACAACACTCTACAGGCATCTATCAGTTGTTCCCCATTTTTTCCAATCATTGGTTTAACCCCGCCTTTAACATGGAACCCATTTGTAAATCAAAAGTTGAAGCGGTGGTGGACTTTGCTAAGGCTATCAAGAAAGTACATCAGGGGGTCTCCACAAATTTGGAGGCGGCAATGAAAGTTTATAAGGAGAACGCTGATGGAAAGAGATGGGTGGGTCCAGCGTACAAAAAAGGGGATCTCGTGATGCTTGATGCTCAAAACATCCTTATCAAGAAGCCATGTAAAAAGCTGGGACCAAAGAGGATTGGCCCTTACCGCTTTGCCAGAAAGGTGGGCCACGCCTCATACCAGTTGGATCATTCCCTTTCATTATAGATCTTTTCAGTCTTTCATAAAAGCATTATGACGTTGTTTGATGCCACCCACCAGAGACCCCGGAGGCTTATCTTGTGGATGGGGCGCTGGAGTGGGAAGTGGAAGAGATAATAGCCTCACGCCAAGTAAAAAGAAGGCTTGAGTACCTGGTATCCTAGATGGGATTTGATGCTGCAGAAAACAGTTGGGTACCAGCACGCGATTGTGCATATGCCCAAGACCTGATTGAAGTTTTCCACAAGCATTTCCTCAGGCCGGCAGATCTCAGTTGAATCAAACCGTTGCCGCTATGAAGTTGGCCCCAGCCCACAAGAACTTTTCCCTGGCGCAAGCCCCTGTAGGGGTGGAACCCCAAAAGAATGAGAGGGTAATGTCATGGATTGAGGATAACATAATTATGGGAACCAACAGCAAGGACAAAGCTTCACGCCAGGAGGCCAAAAAGGTGAAGTTGGCAGGCCTCCCTGACCTTAAGCATACCCTGGACCAACGCTGGGTACTGGCCAAATATGCCCTGGTTGGTCCCGGGAATGTGCATGATGCACGTTCTGGCATTACAGCTCAGGCTTTAAAACGCACAAGCTATGTTCTAAATTATGACAGTTCAATTCAGTTTGATCAGCAATTAGGATTCCTAAACCCATTCAATTTTGACGATTTTAACTCAGGTGAGCCTTGCCTTCAATTGATCACTCAAGTTCAGTCAATTTCCAGCTATAGTACCCTGCCCAATGGAAGCGTGCGCTTATTGGTGCACCTAGGCTTAGCACCACTTTCACCAATCAATGATTCCCCCACAATTGTTAAAATATGATTCCTCGAGACCAATCTTTCTCATTTTTTGACTTCCCTAGTAATAAAATACTTCATTAGTTTCCATTTTTTATGTTAACTTGGGCGAACCTGTGCACGGACCTCTTTAGGGAGTTCTCAAACAATGCCAGCCATTTTTTATATACAAAAAATCCACTATCAAATCTTGTGCACCGCTGGGCCTCCCTGGTCTCCTCCAGGCCGAGGTGCCCCAGCAATCCAGCCCAGATATTCTCTTGAGTATGAACTCTCCTTTGAGGTTCACCCAAGATTAGTTGATTTTATGCTCTCTACTAATATTTACCACATTATACACCCTTTCCTTGTGTTACTTTGGGTTCATCGCCTTCTGTAGGTCTACGCTTATTATAACACTTATAACTAGTTCCTTGGTGGTGTGGATGTGCTCCACGCACCACCACACTGGGAATGGGAGATTTATAGACATTCTTTTTTAAAGGCTCCTCTAGTGTGCCAGGCCAACCAGTATGGAGACTGTATAAACTTTGCTGTTTTGCTTTCATAGGCGTACCAACCCTCTACAAATTTACATCCAATCCACAAACCCAGCAGACCAACAAGTTCGCCTTAACCCCATGGTCCTTCTTGGGAGTGAATTGGTGGTCTTCAGCCCCTTCCTAGGCGGACTGACCCCTTGCTCCTTCTCCCTCATGACCAATCCCTAGCCCCCCTTGGGTGTGCCTTAACGAGTCCATCCCCCATCCTGGGCAGCTATGGCACTCCCACGCTGCACCATCATCATGGCTGACAGCCATCAACACATCGTTGTTGGTGGCCAGTTGGCAAGGTTCCCATCAGTTCCTTGTAGGGCTGGGGTATAGGAGCTGGCAGCGTCAGCCACTCCAGGCGCATCACCCCGCGCCTACTTCAGGGGTCTCCAGTCCCACCCTTTCCCACTTTAGTGGCTCTTGCTACTTCAAATAAATAGAAAGTGGGCAAAAGAGAGATTTTTATTTTGGAGGGAAGGACAACTATTTATACTCTAAGCTAATGCACCTATGAAAACCCTTGGACATCTAAGCTGGAACTTCAACCTTTTGTCAGTCATCCATGGTAACGATTCCCTCCCATTATGCACATCCTAATCACTGAATTTCAGGTTGACTCATATTTGTCACAATTCACCAATCAGCCATATATAAATTACTATTATTATAACCTTTTAGCATCCTCATCATAAGTTGCCAGTACTTTGATTTGGGACATTGAAATCATAGTCAGACAATTGATAATAAATACATTGGCTTTTCACCAGAAAATCCCACAATGATCCACAATTTTGGTAGTCAGCGTCAAGCTAGGATTCTGACAAACCCAAAACAATTAGTATTAATTGATTGACATCCTCGGCATTAGTTGCTAGTGTCAACCTTTAATTAACATTACTTTGGGGATTATCCCCAATACTTTAAAAGGGCTCAACCCACCCAAATGGAGATTACCAATTGACAAAATATAACATTTAAATATATTTACTAGGCAATTAGCCAGCAATCATGCACAACTAACCGACATCCCTAATTCTGATTATCAGGAGGAATCCATCTAATTAATTTTACAACATTTCATCACCTTACCAGATGGTATTCCTCCAAAGTGACCTGCCCAATGGTGGGCCAAGGAACCCCAGCACCCCCTCCAAGGAGCGCCAGTCTGAACCAGTGGCTCTCACCACCTCCTAACCTGTCCTCCAACTACTTGAGCAGCCCACCAGTTAAGTCCCCCTGTAGTGAGCACTAATGTCAGAAAATTACTTTTCTAACGATAGGGCTCCGCTAGTTTGCCAGGACAACCAGTATGGAGAATGGCTGACCCCTGCTGTTTCGCCTTCATAGGCGTACCAACCCCTTACAAGTCCACGTTCAACCCACCAACCATGCAGACCAAAAATTTAGCCTTAGCCCCAGGGTCCTTCTTAGGAGTGCATCGGTGGTCCTTAGCCCCTTTCCTGTGTAGCCTGCCCCTTGCTTCTTCTCCCTTATGACCAATCGCCAGCCTCTCTTGGGTATGCCCTGGTGAGTCCATCCCCTATTCTGGGAAGCTATGGAAGTCCCGCGCTGCACTACCCTCATGGCTGACTGCCATCAGCACATCGTTGTTGGTGGCCAGTTGGCCAGGCTCCCATCAGTTCCTTGTAGGGCTGAGGTATGGGAGCTGGCAGCATCAGCCACTTCAGGCGCATCACCTCACGCCTACTTCAGGGTTCTCCAGTCCCACCCTACCCACTTTAAAGCTCTTGCTACTTCAAATAAATAGAAAGTGGGCAAAAGAGAGATCTTTGTTTGGAGGGAAGGACGACTACTTATTTTCTAGGCTACTGCGCCTATGAAACCTATTGGCCATCCAAGCTGGAACTTTAAACGATTGTCAGTTGTCTGTGGTAGTAATTCCCTCCCATTCCACTTGTCCCAATCACCAAGTATTAGGTTGACACATCCTCAGCTTAATTAGCTGGTCAGCTATATATAATTTTACTATTATTATAAATAAATTTGAGCATCCTCAGCATAAACCACCAGTACTCCAATTTGGGACAGCAAATTATAGTCAGATGATCAATAATTAATATGTTGGCTTTCTTCCAGAAAATCCAACAATTAGCTACAATTGGCAGTTGGCATTGAACTATGGTTCCACCAAACCTGCACAATTAATAAATAATTGCCATCATTGGCATAAGTACCAGTACTCAGATTTGGGGCAGCAAAATAATTGTCAGACATGTGATAACAAATATGTCAGCTTTTTACTTGAAAATCCCACAATGACCCATGATTTGGCAGTCAGCGTCAAACTAGAATTCCGCCAAAACTGAAAAATTAGTATCAATTGGTCAACATCCTCAGCATTAGTTGCCAGCGCTGACCTTTATATAACATTACTAGTGGGGATTATCCACAATACTTCAAAATGGATCAAACCACCCAAATGGGGAGCTCCAATCACAAATATAACAATAAAATAATATCAAACTAGGCGATTAGCTGGCAATCACGCCCAACTAACCAACACCTCTAATTCTGATATTATTAGGAGGAATCCATCTGGCTAATTTTCTGATAATCACTATAGTACTTTTCTATTAAAAAGATCTTTATAGCTTTTTTCATCATAAAAATTAGTCTTATAAATCCAAGTTTATACAAATTGTATGGTAAAGTATAAATATACGTATTACTTGATTATATACTTAAATGTAAGCTAATCATGACTTTTGCTATAGAGTTCATATCTAAATAATACTTTTTTCTAAGGAAAAGCTAGTATATAAAAAAGCTTGCTTTCAGAGCCTTATAGTGATTTTTATTCTATTATGGATGGAATCAAATGACTCTAGTCAGAATAAATATTGCTTATCTTTAAATATGACAATAAAAAGCTGGACTCAATGATTAAGTTCGTCAATATAGGAAATAGAACTTATCTATATCCAGTAAACGTATATCTATCTATATACTAATGGTGTCACTTTCATTGACAAAACTTTATTGAAAATTTTTATAATAAGATTCTATAACTTGCCCTTAATTTGAATATATAGAGAGAAAAGATAAAGGTTGGATTATCATTATAAACCAAGTATAATTTTAAGTCTCATAGGTTGTCCATATAAGGTAGAAGTGAGAATATGAGATTTCACAGTCTAATAATTTTAAATTGAAAAATTTAACTAGTAGTTGTAAATATTGCCCTCATAGGTGTGAAGCCTAAATCTTGGGCTTTCATTGCAAATATTTGTTTAGGCAATCTCAGTATAAATTTAAATGCATTTATTTATTAATCAAAGCTTTAATGGGCTTATGGACCAAAACTATTGCTGACAGAATTTCAATAGCATCTATATTAATTATAATGCTGGCATGCCTTGTTAAACAAATCCATGATAAACCATTAAAGTGCTCCACTAATCGTTCCTCCAGGCTGATATTCCCTATCTCCACTATTATTCTTCACTGTAGGGAGCAAATCCCTATATCAAATTATCACAAATTACTCTAACTATTACTTATCTCATGATTAGCTTTATTTGTTGCTTACTTCCTTTTATCCTGTAAAAGATCTAAAATAGCGAATCCTGATCTGCCCTCAGGTTATGCGCCAACCCTGAGGTTGATATCCGCGTGTTGAGAGCATAACCCTCAAAAACTATAAATATTCCTTTTAATCTTAAAAAAGCTTATAAGCCTCTCATGTTAATTTATGATTTAATCACATTATAATTGCCTTAGACAAAGAATATTCCAACTAAGAAGCGCCAAAATTTTATATCCTAGTGAAGATATAGTTTCATTAAGAAGCCTGCTAATCCTAATTAAACCTATAATCATCTAATCTTTAAAGGATCTGCACATCAAGTCCATAAAATCCCGAAACTGGTGCTTTCTTCCAGGTGCCTTTTGAGGCTACTAGTTGAAGACATACCTTCATGAAGTTAAAGAATTCCAGAAGAGAAGATAATCCCCTAATAGAGGAAAATATGAGTGTACACCAAAGGATCTACACTTTAAACAAAAATATGCATTTCATGATCAGATTGAATGTTTCCAGTCCCACTAAGGGTTGGTATAGGAAGTTACCTATCAAATTACCAAATCTTAATCATCTTAGAGGTGTTTAAAAACAATAAAGTATCATATGGTTAAGATTTTCTTTACCAAGCTATTAAAGAAATAATCAAAGAGATCATGTAAGCTAAAATGACCTGCTCTACATCTGAATAGAGAGCAATGCCCTCACAGGAGTAGGAAGGGGCCAAGACCCCAGTTGAGCTCCTCTCTAGGATCAGTGACCTAGCTCATGTGGTAGATGAGAGTTGGGCTACTACCCTGGCTCCTAAAGAACCTTCATCTCTACCCCCATTTCCTATTCTGATATGTTAAAAATTATTGAAGGGGTGTTCAGAGAGATGGTTTAACTTAAAGCCCTTCTTCAGGACCCTCAGGCTCACCTCAAGTGTGGCCTGGTCACTGATGACATTTAAAGCACCACCCCACTTTACCTAAATTTCATATAAGCTCTAATTCACCTAATAATCCAGATTGGACTTATTTAAATGGATTGAAGATCAACCTGCGGATTGTGCAATCTTTTCCAGAAATTCATACAATAAATAATATCAAGAGAATGGGTAGCAGAACTGGCATTTGAATATATCCATTTGGGAAAATCTGTTTAAATTTGTGAATAATCCATTAGAATTCTCCATTATCTGATGGACATGTTATCATAACTTTTATAACACCATCTGAGACCTCTTACACATTTTCCCTCCCCTCAAGCTATTGCATAAAGCCCACCATGCTAAATGGGGTGCCTAGTGTAGTCTTTTTCCCCCTAATGCTCTGCACTCCCTTTTTCCACCCCAATATATAGGAACCACCCTCTCTAGAATAGGTTGCCAGTTTATTTCTTTAGCTTTCATTCCTTAAATTTTACTTAATATAACACCAATTTTGTGTTGACCCTTTGTCGTGGAATCTGTAACATATTGCCTTGCTTGTTTTCACCAAATTCTCTGGTGATGCATTTCGCCATGCATGAAATAATTTTGGGAATCTATGAGCGGACATTATGATCTTCAGATTTATAGTTTTCCCCACCCTCCATGAGATAGTGTATGACTACCCCCATGATGATGATTGCTGGTCCATTGTGCACGCCATGGAGACCATTACCACCTTGTTCTAAACCAATTTGCACCATTTTGGGCATGATTCATGCTATTTTTTGCTGCATTATTTTTTGCAATATCTAATAGAACAATGTTCATATTTAAATATTAATGAACAGCTGCAATCCTTGGAGGGGTTGTCACCCTCCCTGCCTCTATCACCCTTGGGGGTTGCCCCAATAAGATCCGCGGTTGACGGGACCATCTAGTACTAAAAAAAAGATCCGCGGTTGACTCTTATCTAGCCTTATGGCTTGTTGTAGGGGATTTTAGTATGTTGTTTAAACAGATTCTCCCCCAATAATCCTTAGGGAATCCACCTCAAAAATCATCAGAGAAGCTGAGCCTTTGGCATTCTGTATCCTCAACTGAGATCTGTCAAACCCTCTAAAGATGGGCAGTCTTCCTCAAAATAGCTGCATCTCTAACAGATCAGGCGTACTACTAGAACTGCCATTAATTTAAACTCAAACGCAAATATCCAGTTTTTTATCCCTACATCTATGAAGAAATTGAACATTGTAAAGAGAGAGTGCTAAAATTTCAGTATGAGCGGATAAGTCTTCTGCTATTTTTAAAATGAGATTTATGATGCGGCGCCCACTTTGGATTCCTGCACCAACGCTTCTTGCTGCTCTGACATTAAAGTTGGAGCAACCAACCTGACTGCCTTGTCGCCCTCTCCAGAATCATTTGCTAAAGATCACCAAGATGAACTTGGGCTTGCTGCATCCAACAAATTGTTTTCTATCAAAGTTAAATTCCAAGAAAATTTTGAGTTGATTTTGCAGCTGCGCCAGAAACTCATAATGAGCCAAATAAAGTAGACAACCTAAATGACTGATTTGCACTCTGTTTACTAACGCTAAGGCTCACAGCTGCTCAATTGGGCCAGCTGAAACAAATACTTTGGCGCATAATTTATTTTACGTGGCTAAGGTGACTAAAAACACAAATACTTCACTTGAGCCAGCCAAGCCAAGTGCCCTTGTGACCAAATTGACCTCTCCTACCACTTTTTAAATCAAAAATTTAATAACTATCATTCTGTTTTTTTAAAAATTTTTTTGGGATCTGCTGCCAACGTCATTGAATTAGAATTCCCTGACAAAACTCAGCGTTGGAACTGAGGGCATCCAAAGGTTGGTACTTAAAAGCTAGCCAAGGAGGACAATTATGATAGTAAGTGGGACCTAACCTAGACAGGTTCAGAGTCGCCAAGCAAATGAACTTTTACTACGAAAGCCTAAAATTAGATAGAGCTTAGATTGTTATTCCATAGAGTAAATGTTTGCACCTTAAATAGTGCTAGTAAAACAAGGGATAAAATAAGGGATATAAGTAACAATCAGCGTAATCCCTGTTGGAACTGGGAGCAGATTAGAAAATATTATCTTAAGTCTGCTAGAGGATAAAGGGAAGTAAGCAGCAGATAAAAGTACTCATAAGATAAGGCAAAGTTGGAGATAAAGTTAGTTAAATTGAACTAGGGATTCTTCACTTACATGAAATAATAATAGTTAAGATAGGGAATATCAGCCTGAAATATTTACCAATGGAGTCTTTTGATGTCAATTTTTCCCAAGTTTGTAAATTAAGGAATTTAGCAATAATGATTGGATTTGACTGATGCTAAATAGCTTTAATTTTATTAAGTTTGGGCCTTCAGCCCAACAAAGCATCAAGCACTAATATATTAATAGTAAATGCTAGTTAAGATTGCCTGAAGTAAATAATAAGTCAAAAGACCCAAATCAAAGCTTCAACTAAACTATTGAGAATCCCAACACTCAGTATAAGTTTAAAGGAATTTAAAAGTTGCCACCTGACTGTCTCTCTAAAAAATGCAAAGCTGTGCTATGAGTCTGTTACCCTTGAGTTGGTCTTCCCCAGAAACCAAACTACTTCCCAACTATAATCTATATGATTTCTCTGTTGCCTCTTTGATTTTCTGTATAAGATCAATCCTGGTGCCAGAATCAGTCACAAACTTCCCAGCTGCCCTCTTTAATAAATATAAGGCCAAAAACTCCTTGCCTTCATGTTTACTGGTTCAAACAACTCAAATATTTTCTTCTTCCAACTGACTCTTGCTTTAGATCAGTTAATTTCAGAATTTTAATGCTGTCTCCAAAAAACTAATTGGCAGCAAGTTATCAAAATCTAATTGTTGTAAATCTGCTGCCTAAAATCAGCTTATACCTTAGGAATTTAGATGGCCAGGTCAATTTAATAACTTTAAATGTTTACAGCAAATAACTGCTGCCATTTTAAAACCAACCAGCCCAACCTAAACCTTGATAATATGTCCTGTCCTCATGTTAATAAGACTAAACTGACTACCCTTTATCCTCACACTCAGCTCATTTATCCTTTTGCCAAAACTAAGATTGCAATTCCAAAGCTGGGTGAACTAACTAAACCTTGAGATACCTGTCTCTTCAAAATTAAGTTTCTTCAGGCAAATGTGATATTCTATCCTACCACTGACTGCCTACAGATTATGAGAATTTAACCCAACTTTTACTTGACAGGCTAACACCTAAAATAACTACCTTAGTTTATAACTTTAAGCTCAACTCTAGTAGTATGGGACCCTAAAGAGGCTAGTAAAACTATGTGATAGATCATTGATGCCCCAGCCAAGGGTTAGAGGGTGCAGTGTTAGGATTTGCCCTTGTAGGTGTTTTCAAGATTTGAGACAATGAAAGAGTCAAAATCCCTACTTCTGAATTGAGTCTCATTATGTTGACTATTGAGCCAACGAAAATGAAACCTTCCCTAAGGCAACAATAAGAGTTTTTATTAGGAAGCAAACGCGCACCAGAATTGATGGATATGCTTAAGAAATATACTCTGCTTCCCGAGTCTCATGAGGTTTAACCCCAAGGTTACAGTCTTGAGTATGTCACAGAACAATGTGTCACCAACCAGGTAGTCAATCTGGAAAGCTGTAAAAACCTAATCATAACATGCCATGAAGGTCCCCTTGACACCATATCCCCATGCATCTCATAGATATTGACGCTTTCTAACCCAATTAAGTAGTCTATTTCGCTCCATCTTTTCATTTTTTCCCTCTCCGCTAGGTTACATATTCAAGTCCATTTTTAAACTTTGGCTATAGTCTAGATAACTGTTATGCCGAGATAAGGGGTTCTCACTACAGAGGGCTCCAAGCTGTTTAATCGAAAACATCTATCAAGAACAGTGGAGAATATCAGCATTCAAGTAATCGACATGATGATTAGTCAAGGAGTGTCACTTGATGGATTAACACCTTGCAATATAAAGTACTTCCCATGCAGCCTGAAATCTTAGAGTTTCAGGCCACCATCCATTTCACTCTTTCTTCCGTTGACAGATATCAGTACAAACTTCAATATGAAAACCTCAACGAGATTATCTAACAATTACTAAATGGCATCTACTCTATGGTAGGCTGCTCCAGTCGCTCCCACTCCTTTGGTGCCTTCCATGATCAGAATTTTTTTACATCAGCTCTACTGTCAGTGAAAAATTAGCTTTGAGTACCAATGCCATCGTTGGAATTTCGTCCATCCCGCCATAAATCAGCTCCTACAAATAGTTAGATTGCATCACAATGAAATCTCAAACGGCTAGGGCATACAAAATCCTTACACTCCAACACTGTTGATTTTTATATTTTGGCCTCTTCCTTTGTCCATGACAATTAGGAGGCCATTGGTGATAACTGTAAGTTAATCAATGAGGCCCACAACCAACTCTCTGCGTTAGATAGCATATTTCTGGCTACCTCAAGACCAGCTTAACCAGAATATACAACTCCTTAAGGCTGACTGAAATCAATGCTTCAAAAAAGTTGATGACCTTATGCAGACTCTCCTGCAGCACTACCAGGAGCTAGCCTCTCACAACATCATCTCCAAAAGTGAAGGGCCTGAAGGTCCCCATAGGCCTCAAGGACCCTCTGGTCCTGCAGTGCCTACCCCTGGCAACCCTGATGACTCCTTAAAATGGAAGTTTTAACAGCCCTCGCCACCTTATGGGATCAAATATGCAATGTGGCTCAGGAGTGAAAGCTCAAAGTAGACAGAGTCCTTATCAACCTTAGGGTCTCAATTGAGGTTTTGTTGGTTGTGATGTATAATCAGAAACTTTATCAAGCTCACTGATAATTGCATATCCCATCTTGAGAAAGCCTGTTGAGGGTTTGACACATGCTTGAATACTTTAGAGAGCCAGATGTTTCTTTAACGCACTTGAATTCAAGCATTAAAGGAGCAGGTTTCTCACAACGCCTCCATTATCTCAATGAACCAAAATTTGGGATCAACTCAAGAGGACCTCAAGGGTTTAAGATGACGGCTGGATCAACAGGCCCCTTGCAACTATGAGGAACCTAAAATTTCCAATCCTGCACCAATTTCTGGCGTCAATAAACTTTCCAATCCTTTTGTGAATAACTAAAGACTAGTTTTAAGGTTAAATCCATTACCGGTCAGTAAATCATCGCCTCCTACCTATAAGCCTGCGAGAGTTCCAGGGATGAGGCTACCAACTGGCAGAAGATGAAGTATATCCACTCCAGCTTGAATAGCTCTAATCAGGAGATTTATAAATCCCCATCTAAAGGAATGCCACACATGGAAATAGTTCCACACCATCTTAACCCAGAAATATAGATGTAACCAAACCTTTCCAATTAGAAGCAGGCGTTCTTGGGCATTAGGCTGAATAAAGGATAGAGCCCTTTGGAGTTTGCCAGCTGATTCTACGCCCAAGCACAGCCCTTAGTAACCACTAACCACATTATTTTAGTTGACGTCATAATTGCAGTCATCTATGCGTTGGGATTTTACACTGAGGTCCAAATGCATATGATTGGCCATAATAATGGTTTACTTGCATTTGGAAAATTAAGGAAGCGCTTAATGGATACCTGCGTCTACCCTGAATTTTAAGTCTAATGCATCCATTTTTTACAGCCACTCTTGGGTTCACGTTGTTGAAAACCAGAAGAATTACATACCTATATTCTATTAATGCAATGGAATTTGTCACAGTGCCAAGACTTGTATGAAAAGTCTTTCTGAGGAGGCGGGAAAAGAGCCTTCAGCATGAAAGATGAGGCACTTTATGCTGACATCCCTGTACCGCCTCAAGAACAATCAGTGAACTCAATAAGCCTGTAGTTGTTGTACCAGAAGAAAGTGTTTTGGTACCCGTTTACAATAAAGATCCTGATACTGCTTACTCTTCTTATGATGAATCTCCTATGCTTTTATGCTACCTCAACATTTAAGGAGTTTAGTTACATGCATCGCTGTTAAAGTCCATAAAACCCCAGTCTATGCTTTTGTTGATATTGGTTCCCTTGTAAATGTCACCGTATACAAACTAATGAAACTCATAAAAATTTCTTAGACTTGCCACGTTACATGGAATAAGCATGGCCGGACTGCAGTGTACTCAACCCATTGGGCCTATTCTTCCTTACCCATTCACTTTGGGAGGCTGTTCGTGAATACCCCCGCCATTGCATTATATAATCTGAGCTATGATCTTCTTCTCAGGACTGTCTCTCTAGGACTACTGCGCCATAGTGCACTATGATGAGGGATTTCTATCCCTGCTGGTAATTGGGTCCCTCTGGGTTTTGTAAACTCGCTTGATGCCAAAACAGAGCTCAAAGCTCAGGCTTGCTTATTAGAAATTAAAAGCCAAATCAAATGGCTCGAGTATCACTTGAAGGTTTCTCATGTATGGATGTCCCCTCCTTCAGTAGCTAGCCAGGAAGGCAAGTCAATATATTTGCCTAAGACGACCATTATACCGCCAAAGTCCCAGGTTATTGTTGACACCTGGGATCACTTCAACATTCCCTCTGGATCCTGTTAGAGATCTGAGGCCTAGATAACCCATTGGTCAAGGAGTCCTAACCTGTCTGGTAAGCTTAATACCGCCTATGCTGGATCTGTATCACAGTTGTTAGCTAACCTTACTGACAAACCTAGGATAGTGGGCCCTATTACTCCAGCTGCTTATGTTCGCCTTTTACCAATAAAGGCTGTCAATGATGTCCTCAGCTTCATTTAGCTAATGAATTCTGGGTTGGAAACGCCTCATCAGTAGCTCTAGTCAACATTTGTATTGGACAAAAGCTCACTGGTGAGCAACAAAGCCAGGTTAAGGAATTATTGGAGGAGTACTAAGACCTCTTATTAACCTCTAACTATAATTTAAGAAAAATGAGTGGGGTTTTAAATCAAGTGGAAGCCGAGGAAGCTCCCTCATCTGGTCCCAACCTTACTAAAAATTATTGTTGAAGAAGCTCATGTGGCTGTAAAGCTCAAGCATCTACTTGAAGCCGGGCTGTTGGTGCCTTCACGCTGTCATTGGGCCTCCCCTCCTGTTAGTTTGGAAGAAAGATGACAGCCATCGTGTGGTGATGGACTATCACCAGTTCAACTCTATCATCAAGAAAAACTGTTATTTCTTGCCACAAATTGATGACTCTCTCCACTTGCTTGCCAAGTCACAATACTTTTCTGCTATGGATCTTTCTAGCAGATATTGCCCAGTGGAGTTTTCCCCCTAAGATCAGGCCAAGTGTGCATTCATAGCCAACGAAGGGATATTCAAACCCATGAGGATGCCCCATGGCCTTTGCAAAGTGCCAGCCACTTTTTTATGCGCTATGGATGTGATCCTAGGGGACTTGAAGCTATCCTGTGTTCTTATGTGCTCAATGACATAACCATATGTAAAATTTTCAAAAACACGGGTTAAATCCGCTGAGTTGGTTTGCACAGGTATTAGCCACTGAGCAACGGAATGGCCGCTATTCAGATTGCCAAATTCTTAATAAAAACCATTAATAAAATATGGAGAAATTTCCCCAATTGAAACTTTTATTGTAATAATAACCACAGAACTTATCTTTGGACTACAAAATACCTCCCCCTCTCATTCTTCCGCTCAATTCTTATCTCAGTATTCTAGCTCAATTCCACCCTCTTCTTAGTAATCTCCTATTCATTCCATTTTTGGAGATTTCATCTATCTTGAGGTGTCATCAAATTTCCTTTAATTCACCAAACTATTCATGCTATGATCAATTTGCTTTACATCAATTTAGTCTCCACTCAATCTTGAAGCTCGCCTCAAATCTAATTTACAATCTTACAGAATGTATAGTTTATCGTCCATTCATATCATTTTCATGACATTACCCACCCTTTGAATGGACAATAAGCTCCTATTGCTTGTAAGTTCAAATGGACTTTGTGTGAACTTGGTTGATAATTTAACCCCCTGCAGGTTCCTTAATGGTGTAGGCGTTCATGCCAGTTTTCTCAATTATCTCAAACGGCCCAGCACAGATGTTAGAGAGCTTTTTTTCGTTCAAATTCATGTTGGTCGTGGAACAAGACATGATCCCCTACAGAGATCTGCAGAAGTTCGCTATATCTACTCTGGTCAGCTGCCTGATCACAAATCTTCCTTGACAAATGGTAGAGTATGCTTCCGTTTGTAGTTTGATCAGCATCTCCATTAAATTGGTCAAATAATGCTGCGGTTCCACGCCACCAGTATCCTCCACACAAGAGTAAAGCAGGGCAGATAAAGCCGGATGTCTACCATATAGCAGTTGAAAAGGACTCTTGCCAGTGACCAAATGGTAGCTGATATTATATGCAAAGACAGCTGTGAGTAGAAGGGTACTCCATTCAAAGGGTTGATCATTCAAAAGCTTGCAGAGTATGTTTAACAATGTTCCGTTGACCCATTCCACAATTCCATTAAATTCTGAATGATAGAATGTAGTCGACTTAGTGTATTGCCATCAGTTCATTCAACTTGGGCAGGATATGTGAAGTGAAATTGGTTTTATTGTCCATTAAGATGAACTGCGGAGGGTTGGGACCATCTAGTACTAAAAAGATGAACCGCGGATAGCCATGTTGATGTATGACACACTCCATAATAAACTTAATGGTGGTGATAGCCCCCAGATCATTAATCGCCCTGGCTTCCACTCCCCTCGTCAGATGATCAATTGCTAGGATTATGTACTTTAGTTTGTGCCAGTTGGAAAAGGCCCCATCACATATAGAGAAATGGTATGCCAGCTGAATTGGGGAATTAACCAGCTGGTATGTGGTCTTCTTGTGGAAAGGTTTCTCCACTTGGCACTGATAACAACAGCTAAACGTCTCCAGCATGTCATAAAGCATGCTCTCCCAATAGTAGTGGGGTTGCAAAAACTCCAACGTTTTCCACAACCCACCATGCCCTACCGCCCAATGTGCATCCATATTAGTTGCTGATCTTGAAGAGGGTTTAGGGAAATTCAGCGCCAATTCACTGATCCTCTTATATAGTTCCCCATCACGTAAGAAGTTATCCTGTTTAAGCTCATCTAGCACTTTAATCACTTGCAGTGGCTCATCATGGTATTTCCCATTAATATCTTCTCATACATAATGTCAGCTAAAACTGCCATAATATTAACCGTGGGTAGCTGTGAAAGACAGTCTGCATTTTAATGATTTGCTCCCAAGCGGTGTACAATCTCAAAATCATACGCTTGGAGTTTCAACGCCCATCATGAGAGCTGTCCTTCAGGTTCACAGAGATTTTGCAGACAGCGCAAGGGGAAATGATCTGTTGCCATTTGGAGTTTCATTTTATAGATAGATACGCAAAACTGCTTATATGCATATATCACCGCTAAGCACTCATGCTCAGAAATGGTGCAATTTTGTTCATGACAGTATAAGCTTTAGCTACAAAACTTTCTATCAGACATTTTCCCTCTCAGCTGCAAAATAAGGATTTTTGGGTCAAAATCAGCAGAAAAGGGGAACTTTCTACCATTTACAAGTTTGTGATGATCCTAAGAGTGAATTTAATAAATAATAGTAATAGTGATTTCATCAGACAAAAGACCCTGGTTGATTCTCGGTGGAAAACCACAAATTGGGGTAATACAATCTCAAATACTCCATGAGCAATAAAACAATAATGAGCTGTCAGATTACTCTGACTATGCAGCTGACCCTGGGCTGTCCCTCAGAAGGTACTCCCCCAGCCAAAACCAGGTCCATTCAGCACTGACGTGGGGACCACTCACTTTTATAAGCGTGGTGGGTGTCCCCCAAGGTAAAATTATTTTCTCTGATAGATTTTGGCTGAAGTTCATTAAATTGTTACCTCACGACTACATACTGCCAGAAGTGAGCTCCCCATCCATCATTCAGCCAAAGTGAAGCGAGTATTCCGAGATTTGATAGGATGAATGCACATATTTTCTTATTTAGACTGCAACAAGCCATTCTGAACTTATTATTAAATCCTTTTGACCCTTGATGCAGTTTAAATACTGATTAGTCAGATATCAAGAGGGTTTATTTTTCTTTCTATTCCCGCACTTCTAGTAAAAATCTTAAAAAACCTAGTTTTTTATTAGTATTTTTTATTCCTAAATTAAATAAACCATTGAGGAATCCAGCGGCGTGAAGCAACAGCGATCAAGAACTCAGTTGGATTCCTAAAAAGTGGTGCTCACTATGGGGGTCACCTGTACACCACAAAAATTGTCAAAAATGGAGTCCTTAAATGTGAGTAACCCTCCAACTTTTCTTCCACAAATTAAACACATTTAGTTGATCTGAGAAAGCGACTAGAAATCGCTCTATCCCGTCTCAGAGAGCTTGAGCAGCGCCCGTTAAAACCCCTTTTTAAGACAAGTACACCCATGGCGAAGGAAGTTTTTCTACCTTTTTGTATGTTTATTTAGCTGCCATGTATGGCGCAACGGATAAGCAAAAAGTTCAAAGCATCCTTCATTGTTTAAGCCGCCTAGATCAAGAGATGATAGTTTCTTACCTGGACCCTCTGCACACCTGGGCAGATGTGAAGGAGGCTCTTTTGGCTAATTTCTGATCTAAGAAGAGTCTACACAAGGAAAAACAGGCCTTTATGCGCCTTAGCATGTATGAGGGTTAACCGCCCATTGCCTTTGCCGACAACTTTACCTCGCTGAGCAAAAGTTGTCAACATCTAAAATGCTCACCCTTGATGATGCTATTGACGCCCTGTTAACTGGGTTAGCTTCTCAGCCCTCTCTAGCCAGGCATATCATCTCATTGAAACGCCACTTCAAGAAATATCTGCGACATAAAGGAGGCTCTACTAGACGTTGCCAATTTCTATTCACATGTAACAACTAATGAAGCTGTGGGGAAATTTTCCGTTCTAACCAATGACGAGGTTTCTCCTATAGAACAGTTTGGGGTGAGCCCACCTGTGACTATCCTCTCTGGGAAACTTGCTCCCTCAGTGCAACCTAAACAGATAACCCTCCCTCCTGTAGGTCTAAAACCTATAATGAAGTTGCTACCATGCTTCTGCACACGCTCACCAAAGCTTCTGTGCCTTACCCTCCAGCCAAGCTGGTTGTTGCACGCTCTAAAGCTATCCAACCTCATAAGCCGTTTCCCCTACCATAAATTGTGGCTTTGCCAGTGGTTGAAAAACCCTTGGGGATAAATATAAGGGAGGTTGAGATGATGTTGGCTACTACTTATTGGGAGCTCCTGCAGAAGTGGAGGTCCCTGATGATTGAACGCTGTAGGAGTAGACTAAACCACTATACCTGAGGAAACGTACCTCAGCCAAATTTTAGGGTGCCCTAAAGTTATTGAAACTGCCAGCGACGGAGATGAGTTCTTAAATGGTTTGGTTCAACCTCTTCAATGGGTCCATACCATAAAATCCATCTTGGATAAATACCCTGAAACTGCACGCAAAATAACCTCCATTTCCTGGCTTAAGAAGGTCTTATCTCAGTCACCTAACTTTGGAGGAACACTCACCAAGATTAAAGTGGTCATTCAAAAAGTTTGGGTAATGGCCATCCTGGATACTAGCTCCCCGATTAATGTGAGCTCTACTAAGCTCATAAAAAATATAAAGCTGGCGCCTGACTTGGAGTATAATCAAGAGTTTTGAGTCGCTGGCCCTAATCACACTTGTGCCATTTGGGCATATTATTCTCTTCCCATTCAAATTGGAAAGCTCATCTTATTGGCCCCTGCAGTGGCCTTGGACAACAATACCTATGATATGCTCATAGATACTCAGTTTATTATTGAGTATGAGGTAATAGTTAACATCAGCAAGGTTTCCTCTCATTACTCAACTATGAAGTCCCTTTAGTCTTATTTAATAAAGAGCCCAGCAATAACGAATACTCTTGTCTAATTGAATATCCCTTTTCAGCTATGACTATACATTATACCACCTCTGGGCTCAACACAAAAGTACTTAATTCAGTGGATGCTAGGACGGTATCCCTTTCTATGCTGTAGACGAGGTCTTGATTAAGCCTGGTGAACAGCAAGTGGTTGACACAAAATTTACGCTCCAAATCCTACACCACTGTTTATTAAACCTCGTAAGTAATGAAGGCGTTAGTCCCTTGGAGCCTCAGGTATTGCCTGGTATTCTTAACCCAGCTTACAGAGGCCTATTATTCTGCTGTTAGGGACATTACCGCAAATGATCTAGTTTTAAGTAAGCACCAGAAGATTGGCAGCGGCTTGTACCTGTGGAGGACATTGAACAAATTCACTCCATTGGCTCTAAATTGGATATGGGCCTGCCAACGGATAACTTGGTCTGTACCTTACCCAATGTCCATATCTCGGATGAGCTAACCCCAGATGAGTTGGAAAAGTTCTTACTCTGATAGACAAATATAGCGACATATTATTAAAGTCAGATACTGACTATGGCCATATGAAGGGCTGAAGCCACTTCATTGATGTGAGTTTGCCCGTCCTATTAGGTCCAAACCTTATTGAAAGTCAAAGGTGGAGGAACAGTAAATGAGGACGGAGCTCAGAAGTTATAAACGTGGGGTTACTAGTTCCTTCACAAAGTCCTCAGTTTTTTCCCTTTTTCTAATAAAAAGAAAAATGGAGTATATCGGATAGTCATGAACTACCCCAAGTTAAATAACCTCACAAAAAAGGATAGCCACACTATCCCCCGCATTGATGGCGCCATATTACAACTCCCCAGATCTACCTTCTTCTCTTCAATGGACCTGGTTAGTGGCTATCGGCAAATGAACTTTTCTCCTCAGGATCAGGAGAAATGCGCTCTTATTTGTAGTGAGAATCTCTTCCAACCCACACAATTACCTCAATGGTTGTGCAACACACCTGCCTCTTTCCAGCGTGTGGTAGATAAAATTTTGCAGGACCTGAAGCTAAATTGTATCATCGTCTATCTTAATGACCTTACGGTGTTCTCAAAAACCTTCTTTAAACATCTTGATCATCTGAAGGAGGTGTTTCAACGGTTATGTAAGTCAAAGATTAAAGTAAAACCCTTGAAGTGTACCTTTTTTTAGCACTCTTGGAGCTCAACCCAAAAGGGGGAGCCGCCACGCATCTTTATTGCAAATGGATTAAAAAAGGGATTATTAGAATAAAAATCCTAATATGGCACCTCAGCTAACGGCCTAGGAAGCTATATCAGAAGGGAATAAGCTTTAAAGGAAACTTTTGTCTGGAGCCCGCTTTAGCTGGTGGACCATGGCGGACAGCATTGGGTGGGAGCATCAATGACATGTGGCATAGGTATAATTGTGGGTTTTCTTTGGTAATGAGGTCGGCGTTTCCATTGACTCAGCATACTGAGCAAGTTAATGCTCAGCAAAAGTGATGAGAGCAGGCACAAAAGTAAATGAATTGATGAGCTGACAGATTTCAGAATAATTGGGGTCAAAAAGAGAGGTTTTTTGCTGCATCAATGTAAGACAGCTTGCACCAAAAGCGATCTCCTCAATCTCATACTTTACATCCTCCCAAAATCATGAGGGAAATTGGGTTAGGAATAACCTAAACCCAGGGTTCCATTGCCCCATGGAGTTGCTGGTGGAGTATAGTGTTGTCAGGAGCTGCTGTGGCTTCAACTGCTATTTTATTTATATTTATATAGATAGGATAACCATTTTTACGATGAAAATGGTGGGGGCACAATTTAAGAGGATTGAAGAAAAACTCTCCAATGCAAAATCCAGTTTAACGTTATACAACCGGTCATTTTTATCAATCCAATTGAGACACTAAAGAATTTGACTCAGCTAATGCTGGCCCAGCCACTGGAGTTGGCAAGTTGGCTGCACCTGATTGGCTGCAAACTGTCAACCACAGCAGCTCAAACGAAACTGTTTCAGCCATCGGCTCAGGTTGCTGTAACTCAAAAATTTTTATTTTTAAAATTTTAATTGGCTGAGGCTTTAGAAGCCACGCCAGAATTCGCCAAGGTTGGGGGCAGGAGAATTGAGCCCCACAAAAAATTTGGGCATGGCAGCAGCTGAGCTGACGCTGGAGGGGGAGCAGCAGAAGCGGTGGAGGCGGAAGCCATAAGGCACTTGTACTTTGAGTGATCAAGCTCAAAGCACAAGGGACAAATGGTGTAGCTGTTCTCAATATGCACCCAGAATGAATGATCAGGGGCAGATCTGATCACCATGCAAGAGGGAATCGTAAAATGGGTGCCATGATGGAATGGGCAGATCATCACAAAGGTGCGCATTCCTGCCAAAAGATCTGCTTCATTTGGAACCACAAACTGCATCTTGGGGTCTGCACCATAAATGGCCAAACCCTCCATGAGCTCATGGCAGAGGCATTTGGGGGAAAAGTGAGAGCAACCTGGCGAACTGGACCACCAAAGTGGCCTCATATATGAGCCACGTGCAAACAGTGGGGATAGGGACATTTTTTAAGATAATTGGCAGATCAGATGCTGCCACCACATCAGCCTTGGATCAAAATCTGAGGTTAAAATAGCCCTTGAATGGACGAAAATCAATATATCTGGCGGGCTTGAAAACCGCCATGGCCATATTGATGATGGTGCACACTCACGTATGGGAAAAGATTCCCATATTTGACCCAGAGGCCAAAATTCAGGTTGTTCCAAGGGAGCACCAAAGGGCTCCTGAGAACCACCTGTGTGCATGCAAGATGGTGGGATAAGTCCCAAGGCTGGACATAACACCAGGTGGCATTGGGAGGGCTAGCAGAGCCAGCCCAGATGCATTTTGGCAGTGGCCAAAGGACGCCAGAAGGCGGTGAACCATCACCCCAAGCTGGGGCAGCAGGCATCAATAGAATTGACATTTTGATTAAATTGCTCAATTCAAACAACTGGTTTTTTGTATTTTTTCAAACTTAAATTTCAGCTTTGATTTAGTCAATTAAAGCAAAAGAAGGATTCCTCTAAATTTACCTTCTTCCAAAGGAAATTGGATTTCCTTGGCCACTCCATTTCTCAAGAAGGAATTTAACACATACAAGACAAGGTCGAAGCCATCTCAAAAAATGCCTCCACCTAAAAATCTATGGGATATTCAGGTATTTCTAGGGATGACTGGGTATTAAAATCACTTCATCCCAAGTTCACCCAACTTAGCGAGCCCCTTGTCCGCCTATTAACCACGAACACTCCTTTTTAGTGGGGTGCTGAACAGAAGGCTGCTTTTGAAATTCTGAAGTAACTTCTGCAACAACGCCAGATCCTATGGCACCCAGATTATAATAAACTCTTTATCTTATTTACTGACTCCTCAGACTATGCCAATTAGGCCCATCTTAGCCCAATTAGATGAAAACGGTGTAAATACTGTATCTTATTTTAGTAAGATGCTTTCAAAGGCGAAACGCAACTACAGCGTTATAGAGAAGGCTTGTCTTACCATTTTGTTAGCTGTTAAGCATTAAAGCCCTTTCCTATATGGGACCACCTTCACTGTAGTTATGGACCATTCTTCATTGAAGTGTTTACAGAATATGAAGGATCCAACTGGCCGGTTAGCTCTCTGGGCTCTAAAGCTCCAGCATTATGACATGAAGATTGAACACCATGCTGGGAACCATCACGAGAATGTTGATGGGTTGACTTGGCTACCAGTCCTACATTTGGATAATAGTGAGGCAGAGAGGTTACATGACTTCTTAATGATCCCAAATGAATGGGAAGAAGAGGATGAGCTTATTCAGAAAATGTTAGCCTGGCACTCCTGCTACACCAAAGTGGATAACGGGAAGTTTTATAAGCAGGTGGGGGCAAATGGCTGCCTTACCTTCAGCCCTCGGAATGTGTACCTACTATCCTAGAAGTTCATTCCACTCTAGGTCATGGAGGGGCAAAGAAAACTTATGATTGGATTAAGGATCAGTATTATTGGGATGAAATTATGGATCTATTGTTTATGTCTTGGAAGCCTGCCTTACGTGTAAGAATCAATCCAGTTTTAAGACTAGATACCAGTATTAACCAACTACACCTCAACAACCGTTAAACACCATCAGTCTGGATGTAGTAGATTCTCTCCCTCAGACTGCTAGTGGAAACAGATTTATCCTTGTAGCCATTAACCACATCACTAAGTGGATTGAAGCCATGGCTCTCCCTGCCTAAACGGCCAAGGCCACAGCCGCCTTTTTAGATCAGAATATTTTCTCTCGACATGGCTGTCCTCAAGTACATCTCTGCAATAATGGTAAGAACTTCACCTCCAGAGTAGTCAAAATACAGGCTACCTCCATGGGAGCCCAACAACTTTCTCAGCTCTGTACAATCCATCTACCAATGGGACGGTGGAGAGAGCAGATGGAACCTTGGTCTTCATCCTATGAAAAGTGGCCTCTTCTGATCCACTTCATTGTAATCAAGTCTTACCCAGTGCCCTTATGGACTACCAGATTAGTTATCACCAGATCTTGAAAATGTCTCCATTCAAGGTTTTGTATGGGTGGGAAGCAGGAATGCCTGCCCTATTAGCTAAAGATGTATCCTCCTCTAGGGTTGAGAAACCCAATAAAGTTATAATATTGGCTCAGCGCATCATCCAACTCCAATATGAGGCTATGACCAATATAGCACGGATGGTGACAAAAGAAGGGCAGGCTGCCAATGAGCACCAAACCCTTACCTACATTCCAAGTGTCTGACATGGTATTATACTACCATAACCGCATCACTCCCAGAGCGGTAAGCTTGGTTCAATTTGGGAGGGTCCTTTAACCATCACCTATAAAAGAGGCAATGAGTAATCCATAAAATTCTTGGCTACAAGAATTACCATCAATCAGGTACATGGCTGCTTCCTCCAACCTTATTCTCCCCTCAACATTCTTGAGGGGAGTGGTTTTGGAAATTTGCCCTCTCAGCTGCAAAATAAGAATGTTTTGGGTTAAAATCACCTGAAAGGGGGAAATGTTGACAATTTACAAGTTTGTGATGATCATAAGAGTGAATTAATATTAATAGTAATAATGATTTCATCAGCCAAAAGACCCTGGTTGATTCTCGGTGGAACTCCACAAATTGGGGTAACACGATCTCAAATACTACATGAGCAATAAAATATTGAGCTGTCAGATTACTCTGACTATGAATCTGACCCTGGGATGTTCCTTAGATGGTACTCCCCCAGCCAAAACCATGTCCATTCAAGCACCGACTTAGGAGCACCCTCTTTTATAAGCGTGGTGGGTGTCCCCCAAGGTAAAATTATTTTCTCTGATAGATTTTGTTTGAAGTTCATCAAATTGTTACCTCACGACTACATACTGCCAGAAGTGAGCTCCCCATCCATCATTCAGCAAAATTGAAGCGAGTATACTGAGCTTAGATAATCTGAATGCACATATTTCCTTATTTGGACTGCAGCAAGCCATTCTGAACTTATTATCAAATCCCTTTGACCCTCAATGCAGTTTAAATACTGATTGGTCAGATATCAAGAGGGTTTGGTTTTCTTTCTATTCCCACACTTCTAGTAAAATCTTAACAACCTAGCTTTTTATTAGTATTTTAATTTTTAAATTAAATAAACCCTTGAGGAATCCAGCAGCGTGAAGCACCAGTGAGCAAGAACTCAGCTGGATTCCTACAATGAGACAGGGTGCTCTATGCCATCATCATCATTCTGAGATAATATTGCCCCTACAGCGGAAAGTGATGCATCCATTTGTACTATGAATTGTTTTAAGAAGTTGGGGTATTTCAAAATGTGTGCACTTGCCAATTTGGTTCGCAAGACATCAAAAGCGTTCTGGCTTCGTTCCATCCAGTCAAAGGTAGCATTTTTTTCAATAACTCAAATAGCGGAGCCCCAATACAACTGAAGTTAGGAATGAGCCACTGGTAGTAACCTACCATTCCCAAGAACACTTGGATATCTTGTTTATTACCTGGCCAGGTCATCTTGATTATAGCTTTCACCTTTGCTGGCTGCAGTTAAGCCTTTTTAAAGTCCACCACAAGCCCAAGATATTCCAGTTGATCTTTAAAACATGATAATTCTGAGGTTTGATCTTGATATTAGCATTGGTGAGTCAGCAGAACACTTGTTTTATGAGGTCAAAATGCTCTGTGAATGGTTGCAAGAACACATTGATATCATTGAGGTAAACTAAAACGCAGGACAGCTTCAAGTCACCTTAGATTGTATCCATAGTGCGCTGGAACGTAGCTGGGGCTTAGCATAAACCCTGTGGCATACATGTAGGCTGGAATATACCCTTCAAAGTGATTATATCATATTTATCGCGTTCTGCTGCTGGTAATTTGATCTTCCAGTACCCCAATATCAAATTCATGACAGAAAATAAAAAGGCCCTCAAAGTCAATCTAATGCGTTGTCAATCCGCGGAAGTGGGTAGGAGTCTTTCTTAATAGCACTATTGAGCTTTTAATAGTCAATGACCTCCAGTCTGTGCCATCTTTTTTCTTAACAATAAGCACTGGCGATGCCCACAGACTCTTCAATGGCTCTAGAATCCCTTGTTTGATCAATTTATCTACCTCATTGGAGAATATCTATTCTGCTGCTTTTGAGTGACGAATAGGCCATGAACAAATGGGAGGTTGATCTTCTGAATCTACCTGATGCACCACCCCTCGGGTGCACCACATATTGTGGTCATCCAAGGCAAAAATATCTCGGTATTTCTCAATTAAAGCCATCGCCCTACCTTTCTGTTCCTCCAACAATTCGGTTAGAGATTTCCACTGAACTACTACCATTAAGCCAAAGTGGGAATTTACCCATGGGCCAAGGTCCTCCTACAATACAAAGTCATGAATATGGTGGACTTTGTCAGTAGGCGCCAAGTTTAAATAAGCCACCACTTGGTGCCTTTATATCATCATTTACTCCTTCTTTAGGTTCGCTGGAAATACCTTCAAATCCCCATTTCCTGGTAGCAGTATCCCTGGAGCCACATGAGTTCATGCTGAGATTGCTGGTAGGGTCCCACAATTTTCCCATATATAGCCCTTCAGGGGCGTCTATCTCAAACTCTGTTCCTATTATGACCTGATGCCCAGAAGGTATGCTCATAGGGCTTGCAGCTCATAGCGGAATACCTTTGTACTCATAGATCTGGGTGGAAGGGCACTGGCCTCCGCTTCATTTGCCAATATTTGACAGGGATCACCCCCTCACTATATGCCAAATTGATCTAGCTGGATAAGAACGGATCCTTAGAGATTCCGCTAGAGGTAAAGTAAATGGGGATCTGTTGTCCCAAAATAATAATGGTTTCTTACGCCATATTGATCATGGCTCCAAATCGCCTCATGAACGCAGCACCAATCATCATATCATAGTTATTATTTGCCAGAGCCACTGCTGAAGTGGAAGCTATAACTGAACCAAATCTCAGAGGTAACGCGCTGTAAGCTCCTTTGGACACAGTGCTCTGTGCCCCCGAGGCCCCATACACTACTCTGTCATCCACATCAGGCTTCAGCGGACGCTTATCCACGAGCTTGATGGAGATTTTATTACCTGATGCACCAGTATCTATAATAGCTCGGACTTTTGTGTTCTGAACAAAAATATCACAGTAGATACACTCCAAATAAGTAGGACCATTAATGTTTATTATGTGACGTCCAAGGGCTTTTTGTTACCAAAGAAAGAGGATATACCCATACTGAACATGAGGTTATTCCTGAGTGATCTTTTCTACTGGAATGGCTAAGTTAACCCCCAATAGGAGGCAACTTCCGTTGAGGGTCCAGCATCACTTGTGCCATTTTTTTCAAGGATTTGCCATGCATACAGCTTTTGCACATCTTAGTGGAACTTGGATCTTGAAGGGGGATAGTTGCTCCCTTGAATGAAGGTAAAGGTATTGGCTGGAAGTTGTTGGTATAATAAGTCGACAGGTTAGGTACTGGGGCCAACGCAAAGAGACTCTTTGGAATCTTTAGGAAAACTAAATTCAAATTAGTGATGTTACCATGTCCCATCTCTACTCCACTCGAGCTTTTACCTGCTCAATCATAACAGATGGCACTGCATGCACCTGCCGGTTTCTTGGGCAGTTTGCCACAATATGCTTTTTTTCTGCATAAAAAATAAGCTATAAATGGCTCCCATCTATAGTTTAAGCCTGATAAGCCATGTCAAATGTTTACTGAAGTATTGAAAGACTGGGGATGGGGTAATTGAGCGTAAGGAGGGCAGAAATGATCTGTTGACATATAGGGCGGACAAACATTACCCAACGGATTACAAATGAGTTGTTGCCATCAATATCCTGAGTAATATGTCGCGGCAATAGCAGGGGCCTTCCACTCCACATTAGGAGCACTGAACATAGCAGAAAGATGGTGCAAAGTGTTAACAATCAAAAGAAGCCCCGCGTCTTCATCCAGCACATGAGACATAGAATTATCAGTTCACTGTATGGTTTGACTGCCTCCATCATGGCTATGTCTACATCCTCAGTGGTTAAAATATTGGCTCCTACTAACACATGAGCTTCAGCTGTAAATTTCTTGGCGAGCTCCACCGGGGACTCGTTCTTGTGAAACTGTATGCTCAGAAAGTTGACCTTGCACTGCGTTATCTTAGCCGCGCCCCCAAACAGATGGAGCACAGTCTCCTTTACCTCTTGATAAGATATGGAACTATTTTGGATGTAACAGGTGACCTGGTCAGCGTATTCAATTTCCAAAGCGGAAAGCAACATATTTGCTTACCGCTAATCTGATGCCCCTCCTTAGAAAATTTTAACCGTTTAAAATATCTGTGCATGTTACCATCATGACTGAAGGGTAGCAACTTCCCAATTAAAACAAAATCACCTTGCTCCAGGCTCTGGGTGCGAGGAATAGCCTATAAGATCTGAATGACCTGGGGAAGCATCCCCTTGTGGACTATCACAGGGTCACACGGATGGGTGCAAATCTGCCAAAGTGTACTGGGAAGAAGTTGGATTGTGAATAGTGACTGCTGCGACCCCCAAGGGATACTCACTGGCCAATATGTAGCATTCTTTTCCAAACTTGCCACTTAATGAACCTTTTTCCTCCTTTACCAGGCTGTTCAGCAAAATTTTCGTCAATTATTCACTCAGCTTTCACTGAATAACACCAACACTGTCCATCTTGCACCTTCTGTTGAAGCGCCTCATACTAACTTTGCAATTCTTGGAAGAACCCTCACTAAGAGTCCAATTTCTGCTCCATTGCCTGAAGCCGTGAAAGAATATCCTCCAATGAGTCCTGCATTCTGCCATCCCATATCATATGCTAGTTGATTTGCTTCATCTAATTATTTAAAAAGAGCAGCCCGTTCTTCTTGCACCAACTCCTCATTGGCCCAGTGAAGGGTATCCAAACGCACTTGCATATAAGTATACTATTTTATCTCGATGAATAGAAGGTTAATGGCTCGGCTCTAATTCATCTGACTAACACTTTCCAATTGAGTAATCCAACACAGCAGCTGGAGATATTCTGAGGATGCCAAAAAAAGCTGTTTGTATGGTCATCCATCCAATGGTTACTCCGCTCAACATGAAGTTGACTAAATTTGACTGCCACAGAGTCAACATTATCTGTCATCTGCCACTCTATCAAGGTAACCCAGTCTCTAATCCTAGCTATCGCTGCTTCAAACACTTCAGCCTATTCCTCCAGGTCCGTCATAAACTGCTCAGTGTTGCTACCCAACGTGGTGATGTCCCAAGTTCATTCTGCTGATAGGCCAAGCTGGCTTAACTGTTCCCCATCATGTGGTGTAACTACTGATTCAACTGTAAAACCAATTCATCCAAGCTATGACAGACGTCCACAAAATTAGTTTACATGCACAGTCCCATGAACCTCTGATAAAGAGTGACCAAGTTGGTGAGTATAAGATTAGTATAATTCTGCTGCACTTGAAAAAACTGCATGACTTCCCCAATCTCAATGTTATGGTGGGCCAGCACATGCAGTAAACGGTAGATTGACGGATATATGTATGCAACCAAGTATTACTAAGTTCCATGAGTGTTGAGTTGGTGAGACATCCCCATGGTGGTTGCGTCAAGATATGACATATACAACGCGTACCAAGTTTCTTACTCTAACTGCTTATAGAATAAACTCAGAGAATATCTACAACTTATCTTCATAAAGTCGGTACCCTTGCAGAAGCCATTCTATAATGCCCTGAAGTTGCTGGGGGGTCACATTCATAGACCAGCCCTGTTGAGCTGCCGCCAACGAAGGACATGTGCCTAACTGCAACTCGATCATAGTATCCTTATCCCCCAGCTCCATCACCATGAAAAAAGCTGGTTCTTCATTGGATTCTTCCCTAGCTTCCCTGGCATATCAAGCATGAAATCTGATCAGGTTTTTGCATAATGAGTGAGGGCTCACCATGATGCCCTAGTACCAATATGCTACAGTTGACCAGTGGCCCCCTAGAGTGAGTACCATTGCTAATTCTTTGGAGATATGGGTTAAATCCGCCGAGTTGATTTGCACAGGGTATTAGCCACTGAAAACGGAACAGCCAATATTCAGATCGCCAATCCTTAATAAAAAATGATAAATAAGATATGGAGCAACTGCCACAATAAAAACTTCTATAATAATAAATGCAGAGCTTATCTGTGGACTACTAAAAAACCTCCCCCTCTTATTCTTCTGCTCAACTCTTATCTCAGTATTCTAGGTTAATTCCACCATCTGCTTATTAATCTCCTATTCATTCCATTTCAAGAAGTTTTCATTTATCTTGAGGTTTTGTCATACTTCCTTGGATTTGCCAAACTATTGAGGCTATGATAAATTTGCTTTACATCAGTATAGTTTCCTCACAATATTGAGGTTTGTTCGAATCTAATTTACAATCTGCCGGAATGTATAACTTATCATTCAGTCATATCATTTTACAACACCATCTTTTTGTAAACCGTCAACAGTCATGTGAAACGCCTCCAGGAAGTCTTCAATTATCTTAGAAAGGCTTTGGTAAAACTCAAGCCTTCTAAGTGCTCTTCCTTTCAATCAGAAATGAACTCCTTAAAAATAAGGTCTTAAAGGATGGTATCCTGCCCATCCTGGACAAAGTTTGACATTAAGAATGTGTCACGCCCTCAGAGCATAAGAGATATTCAAGTCTTCCTAGGAGATGTGGGCTTATATTGTCAGTTTATCTCACAGTTTGCTGACTTAGCCAAGACCCTGTTCTATCTCCTGAAAAAAGAACGTACACTTTAAGTGGCAGACTGAGCAATATCAGGCGTTTAATGCATTGCAAACCTCTCTTTAAACTAAATCTATTTTGGTTCAACCACATTTAGATTAAGTCCTTCTTGCTATTCACAGATGCAAGTGATGTCACCTTTAGACCCAACCTAGCTCTGCAAGATGAAAATCTGGTCAATCATCCAGTAGCTTACTTTACAAGCATGAGCAAGGTCAAACAGAACTATAGAACTACTGAGTGAGAGTTCCTAGCTGTTTTTTTGGCAATCAAGTATTTCTGGACCTAGGTTGGGACCATCTAATACTAAAAAAAGTATTTCTGGACCTAACTCTATAACACACCTCACCATCATCACTGACAATTCCTCACTCCGATGACTGCAGCAGATGAAGGATCTATATGGCCGTTTAGCCAGATGGGCTTTAAGGCTGCAGAACTATGACTTCACTATAGTCCATTGTGCAGGAGTGATTCATCAGAACTTTGATGGTCTCTCAGATGCCAGTAATGGCTGCTTTGACCCCCAAGGACTGACTATATGATCTAATAAGCCAGCCCAACTGATGAAGGTTTAGACTTCTAAGATCCAGGTTGAGCTAAGAAAAATGAACCAAGACACTTGATTGAGTTAGGAATGCTCTATAAGAAAGTCAATAAGAAATGACTCCCTTTTATATCTTTTTCTTATCAAATAATGTTAGCCTAGAAGGGCATGTGACCATGGGACACGAGGCAGTGAAGAAGACTCATGTGTGGCTAAATTAAACAATAGCACTGGTACATATTTATAGAAACCATCCTAGAAGACCTGGAGGCGCGTATGACATGCCAATCCCAAGATTGGGTCAGTCTACGATATTAGCACTCAGTCATAGCCCCATCAAGTCCCATATAATGTCATTAGAAACTATGTTTAGGCCCTCTTCTACTGTGGTGTATGGCCATAAATATATCCTTTTAACCATGGACCACTTGACCAAATGGGTAAAAGAAATATCTTTCCTTGTTGCCAACGCAAAAGCCATGGCCTTATACCTTATTTGATCCATTTTCACCCCACATGTATTCCAACTAACTTTAATTTTAGACATTGGGATAAGTTTCACCTCACTTGGCAAATTCTGGCTCCACTGCCAAGGTGGCAGCCAATCAAGAATTAAATTTTTTTAAAAATTTAAACAGTTTGACTGGATTATGAAATCCTGAGTCAATAGCAGACTCAGTTTCAGCTGAGCTGCTGTGGTCAACAGCACGTGGCCAATCAGCTCCTGCCACTGCACAAATCCAGTGGCTGGCATAGTGTTGGCTGGATCCAATTCATTGAGGCTCTTGATTGGACTGATGAGGACAATCGGCCATACCATGTCAAGCCAGATACTGCTTTGGAGTAAATTTTCGTTGATTCTCCCAAATCACGGCCTCACCTTTTTCGCCCTCAAAGCTGTTTTCCCATTTATCTAAATTTCAATAAAATGGCAGTTGAGGCTGCAGCTGCCCCTGCCAACACCCTACTTCGCCAGCAACTTAATGGGGTGATGGAGCCCCTTGTTGAGGGTATTCTTATCCCCAATTTTCCTCAGGATTTTGAGGAAGATGCAAAATATGAAAATGAGGAGCTCGCTTTTGGTGTGAGCTACACTTGCATTGATGCAGCAAAAACTTCTCTTTTTAACCCTAATTATCCTGAAACCCACCAGCGCATCAGATTTTACACTTGTATGCCAGATCTCATCAATTTTGCTGAGCATCAACTTGCTCAATATGTTGAAATGATGGACACCGCTGGCATGTTAAATAAAGAAAACCCAAAGCTATACCTCCTTATACCCCATGTCGCTGATGCTCCCACCCTGATGCTGTCCATCATGGTCCACCAGCTAAAGCAGGCACTGGACAAAAGTTTCCCCAAAGCTTCCTCACCTTATGATATGGATTCCTAGACTGTTAGCTGAGGTATCAAATCAAAAATCTTCTTTTTTAATAATACCTTTGTTTTGACCATTTGCAAATAAAGATGCGTGATGGCTTGCCCTTTTGGGTTGGGCACCACTAGTGATAGAAAAATAAATTTCACCTCGCAGGTAGTCCAAGAAATAACTTCACTTTTCTTGAACTAACAAGAGTTTCACCATTCCAAAAAACCATTAAACAATGGGTCAGTTGAACGTGCTAACAGAACCCTCATCTCGATTCTGCAGAAGATGAATGACTTTGATCCTACTCGCTGAAACATTATTTGCCCAGCACCTTGCTTGAAGACCAATAAGCTACCATAAAGTCATCAAAATGTTCCCCTTTGAAGCTCTATATGGGCGTGCTCCTCGTTTGGCAAGTAGCTTATTGAACCTTCTTGATGCCTCCATGCCTGAGAAATCTGATTTAACTATGAGGATCTTAGACGATGAAACTGTCCACCTCAAGCCCTAGCCACCTAAGGCATTGTCACCACCACAAAATTGGAGACATCATGATTTAATGTTGGATGACCCTCCTTATCAATTTTTCAACTATGTGCCCTCATTCTCTTTACCACCATTAACACAGAGGTTGACAGAAAAAATTTGACGTTCTTTGGTCCAGAGCTTTTTAAGTTCATTCATAAGTTGAACTCAGAGTATGCCATTGCTGACATCAATCAAGGGACAGTGGTGAACTGAGTACATGACTGATTCCTTCACCTGTTACACCCCTCTGACAGGATCTTGAGGTGGGCGTTGTCAGGATTTGAGACGATGAGTAGTCAAAATCACTACTTCTGAATTAAGTCTCATTATGTTGACTATTGAGACAACGCAAATGAAACCTGTCCCTGTAGGCTTAATAAGAGTTTCGATTAGAAAGCACCAAGCACACCAGATTCAATGGATATTTTTTCAGGAAGTTCATCCCAATTACAGAACCTTGAGAGGCGTGATTTCCAATGTTGTAGTCATTAGGATGATGCAGAACTTGAGGGCGCTAACCAGGTGATTGGTATGTAAGTCTGTAAAAGATCCTGATCATAACAGGCCACAAAGTTCCCCTTGACACCACATCCCCACACATCCTATAATAAAGACGTTTTTTAACTCAATAAGTGGCCTATTTTGCCCCATCTTTTTGTTTTTTTACCTTTCCACTAGCTTACAGCTTCGAGACCATTTTTGAACTTTGGCTAAAAACCATAGAACTGTTACACTGAGAGGTGTGAAGCCTTGACCTTGGGCTTTCTATGCAAATAATTGCTTAGGCAATCTCAGCCTATTTTTATCCGTATTTTTTTAATCAAAGATTTTATTGAGCTTAGTGCCAAAATATATGAGATTTAAATTTCAATAACATCTAATGACCTTAATACCAATATACTTATGAAACAATTCTAAGGTAAATCGCTATTGAAGTGCTTCACTTGTTGATCCTTCAGGATGATATTCCCTATATCCACTATTATTCTTCACTGCAGGGAATAATCCCTATTTAAGATTATCACAACTTATCTCTAACTATGCCTTATCTCATAATTATCTTTTATCTGTTGGCTACTTCCTTTTATCCTAAAAAGATCTAGGATAGTGAATCCTGGTCTGTTCTCAGGGTATTCACCAATCCTGAGGGTTGATATCTGCACAGAGAGAATACCCCTCAATGCTATAAATATACCCAGTTTTTGATTAAATAAAGGATGCTTAATATAACCCTCTTGTGTCAATTTCTAATCAAATTGCATTATTACTATTTATAGAGGGTATACTTCCGCTAAGAAGAACCAAAGTGCTATACCCTATTGAAAAATTCAACTAGGAAGCCCAATGACGCTATTTTACTCAAAATCATCAAGCCTCTAAAGTAACTGGCTCAGCAAACCTGTAAAATACCAGAGTAGTTATGAATATTAAGCATAGATACTAAATATTAATAAAAAGTATCTTAGGCATAGAATTAATTATTAAGTGTTGTCTAGCAAGAAGATAATTCACTATCCTTCAGGATAAAGTTATCACCGCTACAACAATCTATTTATGAATCTTGTTAATTCAGTTTAATTATAGCTGTATATCTGATTTAAATAAACCTCATAGGTTACATGCTCAAGAAACTGATCTATACTAAAGTCAGAGAAGCGACGCAGGCAAGGGTAAACTAGCTTCCATCAAAGTATTAGAGTATTCAATGAACTATAATGGGACTAACACTACCACTCTATTGACTTTTGTTTAGGATCTTTCATGAAAAAGGCAAATGAAGTATTAATCAAAAACATTGTACCCACCCCAAGAGTCTTAATCAGGACCAGTTCCATTTTTATCTAATCTTCCAATATCTATCTCAAAAATGTAGTATCAACTTCTAGCTCATGTGAGGAGAAGATAGACTTGCCCAAGTAGTGATATTTAGTTTTCAGGTTATTCACTCAAAGGAAAATCCCTTAGGCATCCATGGAATGGTTAACTAATGAATATTTTCCATATCTCTCCAAATGCAGGTTGGATTCATAATAATTAATGAATGGTCTTATCAACTGTAGGATGGTGAGAATATAGATGTTAGGCTTGTTGCTGGAGAAGATAAAATTTTTCTAATGGTTTTTGTTATTGATTTACTTTGAGAATCACATGCAAACTGCCACCCATGGTGACCTGTACAGTCAGCATCAGGGACACCACTATCATGTATTTGTTCAGCATGTCATGGAAGTGGTTAATAAAACAAAGACTGGCAGGCTAGTATGGATGAGTAGATACTCAAAATGCAAACCAGAATACCATGGGTAACAATAACCGCAGTATATTATATCTTTTAGGAAAAGGAAGAAGTTGGGGCAGCAACTGATGACAAGGGTTACCAATACTCTCAGTATGAGCCACAAAGTGGTGACAGGTGCAGATGAGGATTTAAAAAGGGTTTCAGTTTTTCCCTAGTTTGGGCTAAGCCTTGACTTTAGGCTTCTGACTTAATTACTATGTACATCAATTCCACATTCAACTATTAATTTAAATATCAAGTGATTCTTTATTAATACTAAGGCCTAAAATGATTATTAATATTGCAGTTTAAAGCACCAAGCATATCTATATTAAAAAGACCAAATTCATGAACAAATAAACTTGAGATAAGTTGCATCTACAACGCTTATTCACCCAATAGATTAATTTGATGCTATAATCCATTTAATACTATCATAGCAACTTAAAATGACTTACCCTTGATTAAGAATCGCCCCTACCAATTGCTACATATCAATATCCATTATTTACCCTTCTCTACTAGCTTTCCAATATCAAACTAGGATTCACTAACCTAGTCTGCCTCATGCTCTTAACCTGGAAAATCTTACTCTTCTATTTTACTTTGGTTTTACCTGGTACTATATAAAGTACCAATTAATTTCTAAATAAGTAAATCTTTACAGCTTATACCTAAACTAGTTGATAACTCTCCTTATATATTGCTGAGCCTTGATTTAGGTTAAGTCCCATTATATTCCACTAAAATTGACCAATACTTTGCGGCAAAAGCATTTTAATAAGAGGAGCCATGGAGCTAATTTTCTTAGTGATGAACTATACTATTAATAATATCTCTGATGAAACCATAACTAATAGTCTTATAGCCTCTAAAAGACCAGCCAACTATCATGTCACCTAGACAACCTAACTCTGGTGCTTTCTTACAGGTGCTTCCAATACTAATAAAAGACATACCTTTGCAAAGTTAAAATTATTCCTGTAAAATAGACTATCAGTATATACCAAAGAGTCCACATCAAAAAAACTTTACAATTCCTCAAAAATAATGAACATGCGCAGTCATTTTAAAAAATGGTAGAAAAAGTAACCTACCAACTTACCTAGCTCAAAAACAGCTTAGTAAAATTTTCTCAAACCAAAACAGAATTTATTCATCTGATAGATGCTTACTAGAATGTCAAGTAAACAAGAGATTATGGAAATTGAGCAATGAGTGCAGCCTTTATATTATATTGTGAAGCTAATAACTGACATCCTTTCTTATGATCTTTGATGCAATCATACACTTTAAGAAGCAGCTAAATCAATTCCAAATTGATCAGTATAAAACTACCAAAATTTGCAATAAAAAAATAAACTTCCCAAATAAGAAGCCACCAAGCCCTTTATATTTCCCCATGCTAAGCCTCACTGTTATGACATCAAAATCAGAGCAACCAAACCAAATACCTCCTCAACCGCTTCATTGCCCTGCACTAATGCTAACCTCTGTACCAATAACAAAATTGGAACAGCCAAACCAGAAGCATCTGTGCCTCTTCTTCTTCCTTATGCTGAGGATCCTTTCTATTTTTGAAAATAAAATCAAAACAACTAAACCAAATGCCTCCACGCCCATTTCATTCCTGATGCTGAGGCTCTGTAGGGCTTCTTTTTTTAGAGGCCTGATGGTGCTATTCCAAAGGAGCCTGACAGTTAATACTTGGTTCAAGTTGAAGACTTTTGCAAGTATTTTATTTTAGGGTGGCTGAATTTTGCTTAGGTTCTCACAACCGTATTATCCATCCTATGGTAAGAGGCAAAGGTGATATTGGAGTAAAGTCACCAAAACGGTAATTTAAGATAAAAAGTGTAAATTTATTATAAAAGAACTTTGGAGTTCATATTTTTTAGTTATAACAATATAATTTTCATAAGGAAAATTAAAAACAAATTAATAAAGGGGGTTATCTGAATTAAGGCTATTCATTAGATCTGCTTCCAGATTTATATATGCCTTTGTAGCATAATATTTTATAGGTGAGAAATGTTTTGTAAATAACCCATTCAGATGAGACATGGTGCTATTTAAGTTGATTATTGGGTTGATTACAGATCTGATCACTTTTTGAGGGGACCATATAATTTGTAGCCTTGTGAGGTATCTAATAAGTTGTCACCTCAAGTCTCATGATTCGCTTATCTTTGACTAATTATTATTCTCTCTTAGGAAATTAAGGCCTTGAGTCAAAACTGAGAGATTATCTAGTAACAACTAGTGTAATACTTTTTTTTAGTACTAGATGGTACAACTAGTGTAATACTATTAGTCAATCTATTTAAAAAATAAATGAGTTTCTACAATTGAACTCTTAAGTTGTTTATTTGATGGCTCTTATAAAGGAGTTTCTGGTTGACATTCTTTAAATTATGCATGACACCCTGATATTTGACATCACCTTCTTTAGGAATATTAGCAGGTGAGTAATAACGTAATGTTCAGCTATATATGAAGTGGTTAGTCTCACCAGTTTCTAGAGATTTAATTGAGTATTCATCTCCACGCTTGAAGGTAATAGTGTATGGTCCTATCCAGATAGAATCCAATTTCCTCCACATGGCATTATGAGATTGTGGTAGTACAGAACCAAATAAGAAATCTTAAAGTGGGTAGAGACTAATGGGATGCCTTTGATAACTGGCCTTATCTTGTGACTACTTTATCCAAATTTGTCATTGCATCAGAATGAAGTTGGATGTTTATCTATGTTAATCTTTTTAACACTTTTAAGGCTCCTTAATGCTTTCATTGGTGATTTCACGTGCTAACAAAGCAGAAATACCATATTTTCTTATTATAAATCCTTGAATTAGGACGTCTTGATAAATCAATAAAAACTTATCAACTAAGCCATTAATACACTCAGGAGGTATTGATACCAATGTAAAGGATTGAGAGTAGCTATTTTTTAGTACAGAAACTTCCATTTGCCCTTTCAACAGTTCCATTTGTTAATAAATTGTAGGGTGCTGAGAAAAGCTGTTGTGTCTCCATGATTGTTGCTAAGATCTTCACTACTTTTTTAGTAAAGCATCTTACATTATATCATAATAATACATGTGGGCAGCATGCCTAGTAGATATATACTGATTTAAGAAGGCGGCGGCTTTGGAAGTTTGAGCAGATATGTCAATTGATTTGACCCACTTTGTGAAGTGATATTTTCCTATAAGGATATATTGGTTACCTCCTTTTAATTTTAAAAATGAATTTATAGCATCTAAACTGATGCAATGTAATGACTGCTGAAGGGTCATTGGCTTAAAATTGTACATAGCCTTATGCAGTGTTTGTTTTTGACAAGTTATGCAAGCGTCTAAGTCTTACACTAAAAAAGTCCATTATTATTTCTCAATAGTATTAGATTTTGATCCATTTATAAGTTTTTCTTTCTCCTCCATGTCTTAAGGTATTGCTGGTTTCCATTAAGACTGGTACCCATTCCAAAGGGTGCAAATAAAGATAACCAGTCAGTTGCAACATTATTGTATAAAAACCCATCAAGAACCTTAGTATTTTGAGAGTGTTGTTTCAGCATTATTTAAACTGGTTAATCTTTGTACTCCCAAGAGTCTAGCTTCATGAATAGGTCATGTAACCTTCAGATTTTCTTTTTATAAATTGATTAGGGGAAATCTGATCAGTTCATCCATATTTATATGTTGCACTCTGATCAATGGATGATATTCATGTCATAGTGCTGAAGTTGAGAGCCATTAGGCTAGCTTCCAGTAGGATTTTTATATTTTTGCAGCCACTTAAAAGAAGAATGGTCTTTAACAACTGTGAAATTTATACTATATAAGAAGGGCTGGAAGTGATACCTTGTGAGTAGAACTTCTAAGCACTCTATCTCCATGACACTGTATTTGCTCTAAGTCTTTGAAAACGTATTACTTTAGTAAGACACCAGGTGGTCAGATCCTTCTATATCCAGTTGCAAGAGAATGACCCCTACAGCTAGATTGGAGGCATCTGTAGAAAGAATTAGTGGCTTCCCATAGTTTGGATGTCCTAAAATTGGTCTTCGTTTTAATAAATCTCGCATAGTTTATGACACTTCTTTGCTTACCCAATACATAGGGTATATTTTTGGCAAGTAAGCAAATTAGAGCTTTGATGAGTTCAGCAAAATTAGGGATAAATTGATTGTAATATATCATCCTTCTTAAGTTTATCTGTATAACTCTGAGACTTTTTGGTTCAGGCATCTAAAAAATTTGCTTCAACCTTATCATATAAGGGTTGAATTCCTTACCAGTGATATGTCATGCCTTTTTAAATACATTTCTTGTTTAAAGAAGGTATTCTTTGCAGGCTTTAGTTTGATGTCCTTTTCTCATAATTTTCAAAAACTGCTTGTGGCGGTCCAGACAATCAGTAAATACTTTAAAGAAAATTTTATATCATCTAAATACACAATCATACAGGTCAGAATAGTTATTGCATGATGTGAGTCATTCCTTGTTGAAATGAGGCAAGCGCATTATATAATCCCCTGATTGAGCCGGGTAAGTTTATATAAATTTTCTGTGTATATTGAGGCGCTCTTTTCTTGGTCATCTGGCGATAAATCTGTCATATATTAACTATTAGCTAGGTCCATAGCAGTAAAGAAGTTGAGCTGGAGAGTCGGGCCAAAGAATTGTCATTTTTCAAGAATGTGATAGCTGTCCTTCTTCATGGGAATATAGCTTCCTGCAATCCTTTATTATTCTATAACAATCATTTTTCTTCTTTATGAGTAACTTTGGCGATGACCATGGACTCTGGGAGGGCACAAGTAAGCAGGCATTAAAATTTGTTTTAGCTCAGTCTATATGAATTCTTACTCTACCTTTAAACCTAACAGTCTTTGATCATATTGTGTTTAAATCTCCTATGTCAATACTGTGATAACGTTCTAAATATGACCATAATTAACATCTTATGTGGAAAGACACCTTGATAAATATTCAAGTAGCTGATGCACATTTTTTAAGCTCCTTATAATATAGCTTATAAGATATTTGGACTTGAGGTATGGTGCAGATCAACTATTAGTGAGTTGTCCCAAGTCAAGTTGTGTACTAATAAAATGTACCTTGTCAACTTCTTCAATTGGAACAAATGGTTTATTTCCAATCTTAATGTTTCTTGACTAAGATTTCTTAATTAGGCAGGTTTCCAAGTAGTAACACAATTGGCCACTTAAAGCTTGGTTGAGGACACCTGTTAATACTATTATTTTAGTCTCTAACTCCATCAATGCTAGTGATATGTAATAGGCAGTTTGGGAGTATCTGCAGGGTTATGTTACCAGAAATCACTCTATGTTCTCCTGGTTTAATTTTTACCTCCTCTGTAGCATAGAAGGGTATGCCATCTATTGCTTTTACTAAATCAGGGAGTTTTTTAGTATTCATTACTAAAGTAGAATAATGTAATATCAAATTGGAACCAGGATACTCAACAAGACAAGAGTATTTTTACTTACTGAATTTCTTTATTTTCCAGCACAAGTGAAACTTCATAATTTGTAAAGATAGATACTTTCCTTTAAGTTGATCACTTCTTCATGCTCAATCATAAATTGCATTCCAATAAGTATGTCACTGGATATTATCCAGATCAAACACAGGAGCTGAAAAACTTATTGCCAATTAAAATTGCCAAGGAAAAAAGCACCTATTACTTTGGTGTTGTTTGGGAATGCAGTGGTATACTTCTGAGTTTATCCAAGGTCAGGAGGGAGTTTGCTTTTTTTAATGAATTGGAATGAGACAACATCGATTAGAAATACCATGTTCAAGATAGCAATTACTTTAACCTTCTGAATCAACACTTCCACTTTAGTTATTATTACTCTAAAATTTGGCAGTAGGGCTAAAACCTCTTGAGGACGTAATGTTGCATTGGGCTTTTTTTCAGTCTCAGGATTTTTTTCTTGATTGACAGTAGACTTGTAAGCTCGTGATGGGTAGGATCAGTAGGGGAAATGTATTGATCAGAATCCTTGGCCATATCAATTACTATTGAACCTAATGACTTGACTGAGGTAGGTGCTTTCTGGGGCTTGAGCGTCAGTGGTATCTTTGGCGTTGAAATGATCCAGGATGGTAATCTCAGTGGGTCTACATAGAATGTAATAATCAGTATATTCATAACCCTTTCATTGTAATCACTAGAATAGTTTTAAATTCACGTGAGGTGAGCAATTGATAATGTTTCAGTTTCAGGTGCTTTAGACTGGTTGGATTTACAGGTACAAGACTTAAGCTGACAGCCCTTTTCCCTGCTCATCAAAGGAAGGTTTTTACTTGAATTAATCTTCTTTGGTGATATTTTTATTTGCAATAGTTACACTTGAGCTTCTCCATCTTCTTGGGTGTATTTTCCTTCACAGTATACACTTGGTTTTATGGGAGCCTTCCAGGTGGTTTCTGGCTTTTATGGGTCAACCATATTAAGCAGAGCTTCTTTGATGTCTAGGACAAGTGAAGAGTTGTTTGGTTGAAGTAACATGTATGGCCAAGTAGGAATTACTATGTAAACAAAAACAATGACAGCTATGACATCATCTTATGTTAGCATTGCCAACGTCATCAGAATGTTTGAGCCTTAATATAGAAGCAAAACATGAATTTTGCTTAGTTTTAAATTGGTTTGTGAAATCCTCAATAAGGTTTTTTTCCTCATAGATAAACTTTGTTTGGAATCAAATTCTTTGAATAAGCGCTTCTTTCACTTTTAAAAAAGTATTCAAGTTGTCAATGTGTGGTACCATAACCTCGTGGGCCATGTAACTTAAACAAGATAAGATATTCTTAATTTTCTGATGATCAGTTGCACCCTCCATCACAGCCTCATAGACGTAAAGGAAGGATGCAATAATTGCTTCTCCCAGTGTGAACTTAATTTTAAGGCAGATTTTAAGGTATTAGTTTTCAATCTTGTGACAACATTATCTATTCAAGATTCTAATGCATTAATTTAGTACATGTATTTTTTTGCTCAACATATCAACAAAGCCACTAAATTGGATCTTGCATAGGATTAAGATGTTGCTCAATTTCTTTAGAGGTAAATTTTGGTGTTACATTTAGAAAGTTGATATGCTTTTGAGTACGTCTTTATCCTCTTCAGGTTCCTGATGTGGATGTCAAGAGCTTTGAGTGATTGGTGAGCCGTGGAGTGAAATGTTTGTAAGAGTATGTTATTATCTTCTAATATTCCAATGCACCAGTTTAAGTACTCGTAATCCCTTTGCATTCAGTGCTTTGAGGATGCTTATTCTTCTTGGCTTTTAATTCTTCTGTAAGGGTATTAAGCATTCCTTAGCTTCATTGAGCTGACAGTATATCTGGTTAGCATCTTCACTCTAGATGATTTGTATTCTTAAATTTCTCTACAATATTTTGAGTTGATCAACAGTTGAGTGGGTAGGCACCTGAGTTGCACAGGATACCAGATCCTTTTAAACATGAACTAGAGCAATAAGGATTTGTAAAATTGACTCAGACCCTGATTTTTGGTGGCTTCAAGCTCACCACATAGCTTTAGAGCGATCTCTAATCAGGACTCAAGGAGCTTGATCTGTTCTTCCTTGTTATGATGGCTAGTAGAATCATGGGCTGCCATATCACATGAGCTTTGGTGTCTTTCCAATAAGGCTCTTTGTGAAAAATCTCTAAGTATTTTCTGAGTCCTTTCATTAGACTCCGTAATATCCTTTCTGTTGAGTTCAATAGATTTCTCCACTTACTTGATAGCTTGGGAACAATAGTCTCCATCTGGCTATAAGGTTGAATAATATAGGAACAATTTGATTTAATTTTTCAGCGTACATCCCCTATAACTTGAGATGCTAAATTAAATATCCTGTTCATAGGCCACTCCCAAAGCCCCTTGGTATTAATTAATGATGTATTTAAGTGTTATGAACACATAATAAATGCACAACATGGTAAGCGGTGGGTGTAAAAATTTGCATGATGTATTGGGATAGATTCATACTTGAACATATGTCTCTAAGAGAGCATTTGATTCATATAAATCATATGAGTCTTGTCCACGGCAGATTATTTTTCATAGCTAGCTTTCTCTTGGGTTTATAATATATTGAATTAAGTCTCAAACTCTTTCATGGAAGTCTGGGTTAAATGTCAAGGTTCTAGGATTGTTAAGAAATATCATTTTATTAACAGTTCAGGGACATGTTTAGTGCTAGTATCAACAATATGAGGACAGTTGACCCCTTGCTACTCTGTCATCATCAGCTTCAGGTGGGAGTGGTAGCACCAACTACTCCCTAGATGCTTGTCCCAGCATCTACACTAGGGGTCTCTTGCCTATTCAGAATTTTCAGATTAAATCGCTTATAAAAAGAATAAGCAAAATAAGTTTTATTTAGAGAAGAGGTGGGGCTTTTATAGCTGATCAGCCTACCCAACTAAGTTTCACAGTATCTGGGGTTATATTGGATTCTAGGGTACAATAAGACTTAATACATTTGTTTAAGGCTATAACCTTTTACGCCACTTGTGTAAACCGCTGGAAACTCACGAAATGTCATTGGAATAACCTGATGGAAACGAAAAATTCATCCCAAAATGCTCACCATCAATTGCAAGTAGCACTAGCCCAGAAAATCTCAGCAACGTCAGCTGACAATCATAAGTGTAAGTTTTGCAGCATCATCCATAGAGAGGCCTTAAATAATTAGTGAAAATATTCTCAGCCTAAGTCGCTAATAGATCCTAATAAATATCAGTTGTAGATTGATCATCAACACAAGTCACCAATAAATCTATAAACTTAAATGTTGATTAATACTTAGCATAAGTCTCCAGTAAGTACTAAAATTGCGAAATATTCATTATTGATTTAACTAAGCATTTTTACTTGTAATTAAACATACTATTGTGGTTCATCACTGGTATAAAATCTGTGGAAATGTTGAGATACGCCAAAAGGATTTTGCGCAGGGTTAAGTCCACTGAGCAATAGAAGAGATGATATGGATATCACTGGTCCTCACACACACATAAAATAAATAGAGTATAATAAATAGGAGCTATTGATCTTATGACACTTCTTTATTTAACTTTATTATTTCTCTGTGGACACTCACAGCACTGCTCTCTCTTTTCTACTAACAACTCTCTCCTCCAATTGTCTCATCTCACTAATATCTCAGTGACTTCAGATGTTACCATTTCACAGCTTAGTAATTTAGTCTGCCATATCTCATTGGTTCCAGCATAATTCATTATTTATTAAATTCACGATTGCCCTAATTTAGCAATCCACTCAAAATCTGTCATATGTCAACATTTCATTATTTTTCATTCAAAGACATTACCTTATCACCTGATACAGAGGTGATTTAATATTATATTTTTGACCCAATATCGCCTCATCCTAATGCGTTCAAATAATTGTAGCTCATCTCATGCTTGGCAAATTCTACCCATTCCATCATAACAACTTAGGGCTTATTGTCCAGTCATATCAGAATTTCAAGAATCCTCAATACTCAGAAAAATGACTGACACATTGAAATAGCTCAACTCAGTCAAATGGGGAACACAACTCAGAGCTGAACCATTAAATTATAATTTTTAATTTTTAAATTTTAAATTTTTAAATTTTTAAATTTTTAATTTTTATTTGAGGTACGCTGACCAGGGGATGGACAGTACCAAAACTCAAAAACCAAAATAAAATATAACAACTCAATTGAAGAATGACTGGGAAGACAAAACAATAAAAACAAACCTGGTGGGGAGCGGAAACTGCTAATCCACCATGGCTGAGGGTGAGGGGGGTCAGGCGGTTTGTCTGCAGATGAGTGTGCCACAACTATGCCATATTGGTTTGAGAGATGGACTAAAGTGGAGAGCCAGGGCGTCAGGGCATCAGCGTAGTGTGAGTGGATGGCATTGTAGTATGAGTTCTCCACCTCCTCATCAAGATTAGCGAAGTAGACAGCTTCAACAAATTCCGCTAAGTGAAGTTCAGCTTGAAAGTGGGATTCAGGGAGTTGGGAAAGATTGGAGATACTCTGGAGGGTGATTTTAGCGGCTGGGTTAGAATCTGCTAGTTTAGCACATACATGATGGCAGCTTCAGCATCATCAAATAATTTTGAGATATTGCTGCAGAAAGATTTGGGAAAATTGGGGAGAAGTAGAGTGTGTGCAGCCAAGGGGAGGATACCCCAATGGTAGAATAGGGACCTCTACCGCTGCCTCCCCAAGTTTGATTCTGGTAGAGGAACTTTGGGTAGGGGATGACTATGACTGTGTTGGCGTTTCACACCAATGCCCCAAACTGAGATAGCGAATAGCAAAGGTGGTTCATGTTGTTCCTGGCCTATCATATGCTGCGCATAGAGGTTTTCCAGATTTTATCCTCCTTTCCCATTCATTTGACTTTCTCTCAATTGGTGCGGTAATGTCCCCAGATCGGCCCACCTCAAAAGAAAATATAAAATATAAAAACATAAAATAGAGTGTGTGCAGCCCTAGTTAGTATTGAGCCACTGATCTGGCCACTGCTTTGCGTAGGTTTGGGCACTGGTGAGAGGCTACTGCAGCTAAGGCAATCTGGTAGTCAAATTGGTAGGGGACAGCATTGGGTTTAGGAGTGAAAAGTTTGGTGGGTGGGGTATCATCAAAATCAGAAAGGAAAAATTCAACCTGACCATAATCAAACTGGCTGAGAGGTTGACCAGTTTACTCACTCATAATAACTTTTCCTGATTTGTCAATTTCAGCCAATAGGTCCCATGGATTCTGGTTCATGAGAATAGTGGCATTAGAAGTCATGTGGGTGGTAGTGGATGAGTGGGTTGCTTAGGAGCGAATAGTGGTCCAAGACTGACTCTGATTGGTGGGAGTAGAATTGGGTGGGTTAGTGTGTGTAGTTGATTTGGTGGGGGCCAATTTCCCACTCTTTCCCATCAAATGAGAATGTTGGGTGGGAGGGGGCAGCAAAATACCCCATTAAGAACCCGCTGAATGTGGCTCTGAAGCTGCATCAGAGGAAGTGGCATGGGGGCAGGATTTTTTGGAGTGGTCAAGTCCAAAACAGAGGGGAAAAATTTGGTGACCATAATTTACCTGAGCCCAAAAAAGTGCTCAGGCGCTGCTGCAAAATGAGAATGGAGGAATTAGGTTGGCTATGGCAGGGTAGTGTGGAATAATGGTGGTAGTTGTGTGAGGGGCATCAAGACGCTCTGCACCGGAGGGAACAGAGAAGATGAGGTTGGGCGGAGAGCCATATGTCAGAAGCCCTGATATCAGCTGATTGTACAAAACTTGGGGTGGGAGGTGGGAAGGGAGGGATGCAAAGGATATCACCATTGTGCCATCTGTAGGCAGGCGAGTTTGTGTAGTAGGGATGGGAGATTTTTAAAAATAAGGGGATTAGAAACTGCAGCTGCAGCAGCCTCCTCCGTCTGGAATCCAATATTGAAATAGCCCTTAAAAGTGCAGAAATTGATAAAGCCAGCCGGCGCAAATGCAGCGGTGGCCAATTTGATAATTGCCTTGTCTTCATATGGGAATAAATGCCTGTAGTCAACTTGGAGGCAAAATCAGATTGTGGATTGATGGAGGGTGAGAGGATGGGGGCGAGAAGGGTAGATACGTGCCAGGTGGAGCGCTAAATCCCATGGGGGGATAAAACAGCCAGATGAAGATGGCGGGCTACTTGACCCCATACAAATGCATTTGCCCGCAGGGCAGAAAACGCTAGGTTGTGGAGAACCGCTACCCCATATTGGAGCAGCAGGCGGCTGATCTGTGGACATATTGTAGAAGAGCGTGGCCAGGTGGCAGTAGTAAATTTAAACTTATTAAACTAATTAAATCACTCAAAGGTGAACATGAGCATAAAGAGAACCGTTTGAACCATTAAATTATACTTAAAAACTTGTATCAAATTGCACTGATGCTTTAGGAACTTCCAGAAATTAAAAAATACGTTTTGAAGAAATAAATTGGGATTTGACTCAAAGTTGAAGTAAGTTAAATAGAGTAAATCAGTTGGCAAGGTTGCTTAATGTTTTTTCAAACCCTCTGGGATCCACTGAATTTGTGACAATCAAATCAGGAAAATGATTCAGCAAGGATGCCCAACATAACGCAGTAGGCTGAAATTTATTAAAATAATGAATGTCAAAACCTTTAAATTAAAATAAATCATTCAATCAATCAGCATCAACGCATGTTTAATCCATTATAATGACTAATAAAAAACATAATCTGGCTAGTCCTTCTCAACATACGGTTCAGAAGAACTAGTAATTTGGAGCACATAAGGAAAGGGCCTTTTGAGATCATTGAGAAGACATAAATGGGTGCCTACACTCAGAAGGATCCTGGTAAAGGTCAACTTATTAATTGGGTGCATTACAAGTTTTGGAGAGGTAACATTAGAGTTCTTGGTTAACAACCCTAATGTAAGTCTTGGGTATCAGCCCTTGAAGCTGGATAGGGTTCAGCACCCTTTTCAGATGAAGAGGGGCCCCTAGGCTCCTGTGGACCCTCTGTCACAGCTGGGTGACCTCGCCCACGTGATAGATGTGCGCTCAGTGACGGCTTTTCTCCCCAAGGCCATCACACTCCCACCCCTTCCCTCCTCTTCAATCCTGGTAGGATTGATAGAAGGGGTCTTCAGGGAGGTGGTTCACGTCAGGGGGCTTGAAGGGGGTTCAGAGGCCACCCACTCTCCAGGCTGGCCATGGCAAAAAGTGGGGCAATTGCAATTCCCAGTGTCAGAGCCCATCCAGTAATTTCTGGTCTGGGGGGCTGGTTTGGGCCAGTCAGGTTCAGGAGCCAAATCAGAACATGGCTCGGATCAAAAACCTGGGTGCAAATGGCTCAAATCATTGGGTCTGATGTTCCGAGGCAGTTCCAGGTGGTTTAATCATACAAGCTGCCCAATCGTGGGATCAGACCAAATTGCAAAAAACCTGGTCCATGGACCCCTGCCTTCTGAGACAAATCCAAAATTCCCAAGCCACACAAATTGGCTGAGTCGAGTCAGCAGGACCTGGATCAGCAGCATCAATTTGGCTTGGTCTTAAGAAGTTGAAAATTTTTTCAAAAGTTTTCCAAGCTTCTGCTGAATTGGGAGCTGCCTTTCACCCCCTCCAATCTAGCCAACTGAATCCCCTCCCTATTCCCTGAATAACCAATCCCCTGATACTTCCCTATGCTTATTGAACCATTTAAAAGGCAACTGACCCCACTGAGGGCAGTTTTCGGTTCATTCTTTTTAGCCTTTGTCAAAATAAAATCTGAGAATCCGCTTAGTTTGGTGCGGACTCCTCCCACTTTTAACACAACTTTAAACATCAATTTCGTCATTCAATCTGATGAAGCACACCGTCGCCCAGATCCTTTTCCTAATGTTTGCAGACTGGATTATTTGGTCGCTTAATCCCGCCATGTGGCAGTGGATCACTGACATGATAATCTGGCCCACCCCTGGAGGAAGCCCACTGTTCCGTTTGTTTCTTCCCATCCGTTAAATGGAGCCCCTGACGTTTATTTAGATGTTGAGTCCATCAGTCTACTCCCCAGGGAGAGCAGTGTCAAGGTGTCCCTGACCCACCACGCATAAGTTTGCCTCTGATAGCCACCCCTTCCACTGGGGGTCCTGCTCATCAGCGGGACTTAGAGTGTCCCTTTTTGGTAAAACTCAGTCCCAACCCCTCTCATGGGGTTTCCTCCACTTCTACCCACATTCCCAACAATGTAGCAGTCTCTGTGCTACCTCCCGCTGGTGTACAAGCTTCTCCTTTGAGTTCTGAAGGCTAGCAAATGTGATCCCTGGAGGAGTCATTATTCCCCCTGCCTCTCCCGCCCTTGGGGGTTGCCCCTGTAAAACTTGCGGTTGCCCCCAACACAACCATCTGGTTTGCCTTGGGGGCCTTTGTTATATTATTGAACGTTTTCTTTACTCACGTGTCCTGTAGATCCCCACTTATCTTAGTCGCTCAGACCGCTATGCTCTGGCATTCTGGACCTCCACTGGGTGCTCGCGCACCCTGACTGGGAGCCCAGTCTAGATCTTCTTAAACGCATCTGTGACATAATGAACTGGCCCATAGTTTTGCCCTTCTCCGCCCTCCTCGCTGGGATGGGCGATGCGCTGGTCTATGCCCTCACTTTGAGCGTGCTTTCCCTTTGTGATCTGGCCTTCTCCTGCTGGGTAGTAGCCTTGTTCATCCGGGTTTGCCGCCAGGCTCAGCTGAACTGGTCCACAGCCCTCCAAGCACCAACAGAGAGTGTTACTTCTTTAGCGAATGCAATAGGGGTGGTGGTTCCCCCTGTCCCCTCTGATGATGTGGCAGATCAAGTCCTGGGCGTCCTCGCAGAGATCCAGGTGCATCTCACTGCTGATAAGGGAAGTCTCCACTTCCCTCTGATGCACAGCAGAGCGTGGCCCTCCTGGATGCCCTGGATGGGGATGCCCACCTTTGGGTCAGGGGAGTGCCCATTCTGCTTCCAAGCTGGGCAACCTCACCCCCCTGTTGGCGTTGGTTACCTCAGCGGTCCAGGCCCCTGAGTCAAGACCAGCGCGCCTCCTCCGCTTGTTTACGTTGGTACAGGCTGCCATGGACCTAGCCTCCTTGATTGAGGCCTTCACGGTCCTGGCTCCCATGGTCCCCATTCCAGTCAAAATTTCAGTCTCCGCATTCCGCGTGGCCCTGGATCCCAGTGCGGCAGCCCAAACCGCTTTGGATCCCCTCCCTGGATCTTTGGAGGTCGCATTTTCTGTGGCTTGGGCAGTTGAGGCCAGGCCCTGGCACAATCCAGCATGTCCTGTTGCCACTCCTGAGGCACCTCGTACTGAACCTCCTCCTGCCAGTGGGCGCGTCCAGAGGAAGCGTCCCCTGGTTTAGCTGCCCTGTGTTCCCCCCAGGGGCATCCTTGGTGGACTTCTCCAAAAGGGAGCCCTGCTTATGATACTGCCGGCCCCCAGCTCAGATCAGGAGGTTGAATCGTTGGGTCCCTGGTGTTCAGAGTCTGTTCAGGGTGATGAGATCGTCCCCAGGGGGTGGAGGCTGCTCAGTGTGATGAAATTTTTCCTCAGGGTGAATCTATATCCTCCCCTGGCAAGAGTGGGGGGTGGTGCGCATTAACCCCCATTTACCCATGTGGGGCAAGGAGGTGTTGGAGGCCCCAGATCAGCCACGCCCTACTCCTGCGGATCTGGGCTAGTCTCTTCTGATGTTGGGTTATGGGCCCTCCTCAGGTGCCCTTTCGCTAGCTCACCCCAATAAAGAGGACCAAGCAAACTTCTTTTTCCAATTTCCTTTCCCTTGGAGTCAGGGGTAGTCACAGTGCAAGCCATGATGGACACCAGGGCGACGGGTAACTTCATTGACCTTGCCATGGCCCAGTCCTTGAATCTAGCAATGGACGAAGCTTCCTTTATTCTGGGCGCCTCATCTGAGACTTTGGTGTCCTGTTGCGTCCAATGGCCATTGCACTTCTTGATTCACAACTTTGGGTTCACTGACCATTTCTCAGCGGTACAGGACTTGCTTTATCCTGTAATCTTGGGGGTGGGCTGGTGGTGCCGCCAACAAGTTCATATCAATCTGGCCACCAACTCCTTGTTGTTTAAGAACCTCAAGTTGAGTGGTGAAGATTCCATTGTTAAAAACCCTTCCCCAGGGTACATCCCTCAGTTCCATCGCCCCACTGGATCCCATTCTAGCTGACCTCCCTCCAGATTTTCCCCCATTCTTAGCTCCATGCAGGGCCATCTTTGACATGTCAGTGGCAACCAAGCTCCCATCCCACTCTGAGTATGACTTTATGTTCCACTTGACGGTTGACCTAGTCAAGATCAACTGCCCCCTTTACCCCTATATGGAGGAAGAAGATAGGGCTCTCGGCAGTTGGTTAGATGACATGCTAGAAAAGGGGTGGCTCATTAAGAAGATGTCTCCGATCGCCTCCCCCATGGTTTTTGCCAGAAAAGCAGATGGGTCCCTGCGCCCCTGCGTTGACTATGGACAACTCAACAACATCACTGTTCCAGACCCATACCCTTCGCCCTTAGAGCAGATCATAGCACTGGCCATTGCCAAGTCTCATGTCTTTTTGAAGTTGGACCTGGTTAATGCCTTCAATCAGGTGAGGGTGGCGAGGGGACAGGAGTGGCTCACAGCAATCTAGACTTGCCAGGGCCTTTTCCAGTTCAGGGTGATGCCATTTGGCTTGAAGAATGCGCCAGCCACCTTCCAACGCCTGATTAATGATGTGCTGGGGGATTTGCGTTTCTCTTGTGTGGTGGCCTATATCAATGACATCCTGGTCCATTCCCACACCCCTGAACAACACATCAGGGACCTTAAAGCGGTTGTGGCGGCCATCCACAAGTCAGGGCTTTTTGTAAAGCCCTCCAAGTGCGAGTTTTTCAAGGATGAGGTTACCTTCCTAGTGAATCTTGTCTTGAAGAATGGGTATTCCGCCCCTACCAGCAAGTTGGAGGCCATTCAGTCTTAGCCTACCCTGATCACTCAAAGGCAGCTTTGCAGCTTTATGGGTACTGTCACCTTTTTGAGGAAATATTCCTCAGCTCTCGCTCAACTGGCAGCTACAGTGCATCCCCTCACTGGCAAGAACGTTCCCTTTATATGGTCCCCCAAGTGCCAGCAGGCGTTTGAGGGTATCAAGGAGGTGTTTGTCACAGCCACTGTCCTGCGGCATGCTGACACGTCCTGGCCTTTCATAGTAGCCTGCGATGCCTCGTCAGTGGCCGTGGGTGCTGTGCTGCTGCAGGAGCACGAGGGAGTTGGCCAGATGGCCTATTACTCCTGGAAGTTTACCGCAACTGAGCAGGCTTGGACAATATACAATAAGGAACTAGCTGCGGTGGAGTGGTCTCTCATGCACTGGTGATATCTCCTGCAGGGTGACCTGCAAAAAGTTACCGTTTGGAGGGGTCAATAAGGCCCTGCTGTATTATTGTAAACCTCAGAAGATAGGTCACTTGCAGACCCGCACATATTAAGACCTCTGTGAGTTCCAGTTTAAGTACAAATTCATCAAAGGCCCACTAAACGTCTTGCCAGATAAGCTCAGTCGCAACCCCTCCCTGTTCCCCAATGGGGAGGAGGACCCCTTTGACCTTATGACGGTGGTGCCTCCCTCTCAAATCCTCTTGTTGGCTCCTCCTGTCATAACCTTCGCTGATGTAGATCCAGCCACTCCATTACTCCCATGTGTCCTTGCTTCCCAAACCTGCTGCCCAGAGGGAATTGAGCTTCTGTCTGACTTGGAGTCCATGCGCTGCAAGAAAACCCCATATACCTTATGTGATGGGACAATATGGTTCCATGGTCAGGTTTGGGTTCCCCCTCCCTACGCAGTCGAGTCATTGAGGAACACCACATCCCCCAGACTGTCAGCCACCCTGGTATTAAAAAGTGTGCCAACCTCATAAAGAGAACCTATAATCGGCCTGGGTCCTCAAAGGATATTCCTTATTGGATCTCTCATTGTGTCACCTGCGCCTGGGAAAAATCTGATTGTTCTGTGAAAAAGGGATTGTTGAACCCCTTGCAGCAGGCCGAGGGACCATGGACCTCAGTCTCAGTGGAGCTCATCATGGAGTCCCACCTTCCTGTGGTTCTGATGCCATAATAGTTGTCGTGGATTGGTTTACCAAGTTGGCACTCTTTTCCCCTGCTTCTCTTCTATTATGGCGAAGGAGACTGCAAATTTTCTTTGTTTATCATGTCTTTGCCATGTTTGGCTTCCCCAGAAGATAGTAAGTGAAAGGGGACCCCAGTTCACGGCCCAGTTCTGGGAAAAGCTGCTGACCCTCCTCCACATCAAGGCCTGTTGATCCACTGCTTACCACCCCCAGTCTGATGGGCAGACTGAGCAGGTGAACCAGGTACTGGAGCAGTACTTGCGCTGCTGCGTGACGGCCTCATAAAACACCTGGGCCAAGGATCTACCTCTAGCACAGTTCGCATATAACAACTCCCTCCATTCCTTCACCAACTTTTCTCCCTTCAAGGCCAACTTGGGGTATAACCCCTCATTTCAGATTGGTTCCTGACTCTCCACAGCAGTTCCAGCCACCAAGGACCGTGTGAGCTCTCTCCATGAGATGCATAAACTGGTTTGTGAACACTTGACAAAGTCCATCGAGGACTACAAGAAGTTCATTGATCAGAAGCATCTTCTGGGCCATGAGATCAAGGTTGGTTCCCTTGTCATGTTGGATACCCGCAACCTCTCCATGAAAGCCCCCAGTTGTAAGCTCTCAGACAAGCGTTCAGGACCTTTTGAGGTTGATAAGGTTTTAGGCAATGGAGCTTACCACCTGAGGCTGCCCGCATACTGGAAGCAGCACAATGTCTTCCATACCTCCCTCCTGACCCCCTTTAAGGGGGATAGGCCAACGTCCCCCAAGAAAATCGTTGTCAGGGAATCCCAGGAATTTGAGGTGGAGGCCATTATAGCTTCCCAAAGGTCCCACCAGACCATCCAGTATTTGGTCGCCTGGAAAGGGTACCCCTCATATGAGAACAGGTGGGTGAACGCGCGCGATTGTATGAAATGCAGGGATCTGATCGAGGAATTCCACGCCTCCCACCCAACTGCACCCCGCCCTTCCCAGAAGATTGTGGAAATCCTGGCCATAAAGTTACCAGAGCGCCACAAGAACTACGGCTTGGTCCATGCCCTGGGGGTGAGATTCTCCCTGTCAAAAAAGGAAAGGGTAGTGTAAGTCTTGGGACCAGCCCTTGAAGCGGATAGGGTTCAGCACCCTTTCTGGATGAGGAGGGGCCCCAGGGCTCCTGTGGACCCTCTGTTACAGCTGGGAACCTCGCCCATGTGATAGATGAGCGCTCAGTGACAGCTTTTCTCCCCAAGGACATCCCAATCTCACCCCTTCCCTCCTCTTCAATCCTGGTAGGATTGATAGAAGGGGTTTGAAGGGAGGTGGTTTACGTCAGGGGGCTTGGAGGGGGTCCAGAGGCCACCCACTCCTCAGGCTGGCCATGGCAAAAAAGTGGGAAATTGCAATTCCCAGTGTTGGAGCCTGGCTAATAATTTCTGGACTGGGGGGCTGGTTTGGCCAGTCAGGTTCAGGAGCCATATTAAAAACATGGCTCAGATTGAAAACCTGGGTGCAAATGGCTTAGATTATTGGGTCCAACGTTATGAGGCAGTTCCAGCAGGTTCAGATTGTAAGAGCTGCCCAATTGTGGGATTGGACCAAATTGCAACAAACCAGATCCATAGACCCCTGCCTTCCAAGATGAATCTGAAATGCCCAAGCCACGCGAATCAGCCAAATCAAGTCATTGGGACCTGGATCAGCAGCATCAATTTGGCTTGTTCACAAGAAGTTGAAAAAATTTGCAAAAATTTTCCAAGCTTCTGCTGAATTGGGAGCTGCCTTTCACCCCCTCTGATCAAGCCAACTGAATCCCCTCCCTATTCCCTGAATAACCAATCCCCTGTTACTTCCCCATGCTTATCAAACCGTTTAAAAGGCAACTGGCCCCACCAAGAGCAGTTGTCAGTTCATTCTTTTTAGCCTTTGTCAAAATAAAATCCAAGAATCTGCTTAGTTTGCCTCGGACTCCACCCACTTTTATCACAACTTTAAACATGATTCCATCATTTGATCTGACAAAGCGCGCCAATGCCCAAATCCTTTTCTCAATCTTTGCAGACTGGATTATCCAGTCTCTTGATCCTGCCACGTGGCAGCGGATTTCTGATGCAATAATCTAGCCTGCCCCTGAAGCTGAGCACATTGTTCCATTCATTTCTTTGCATCAGATAAATGGAGCCCCTGCCATTTATTAGGATTTCAAGTCCTCTGAGTCTGCTCCCCAGGGGGAGCAGTGTCAAGGCATCCCTGGCCTGCCGTGCATGGGTTCAGCTCCAATAGCCACCCCTGCCACTGCAGGTCCAGCTCGCTAGCGGGACTTAGAGTGTATCCTTTTGGGAAAACTCAGTACCAACCCCTCTCATGATGTTTCTCCACTTCTACCCACATTCCCAACAATGTGGCGGTCTCTGTGCCGACTCCCGCTGGTGTACAAGCCATCCCTTTGAGTTCTGAAGGCCAGCAACTGTGATCCCTGGAGGAGTCGTCATCCCCCCTGCCTCTCCTGCCTTTGGAGTTGCCCCATAAGACTCAAGTTTGCCCCCAATGCAACCATCTGGTTTGCCTTGGGGGCCTTCAGTATGTTATTGAACGTTTGCTTTCCTCATGTGTCCTGTAGATCCCCACTTATCTTAGTCGCTCAGACCGCTATGCTCTGGCATTCTGGACCTCCACTGGGTGCTCGCGCACCCTAACTGGGAGCCCAGTTTAGTTCTTCTTAGCCGCATCTGTGACACCTAAGTTTTCAAATAGATAGTTGATCCCTCACATCTTTGCTCCCTAAAGTTTGATCAAGTGGGGGAAATGATGTAATTAATTTGACCAACCATCTAGATAGTGTCATTTTATGTACCTTAATTTGTATTTTTATATTAAATAAATAGCAGATCTAATTAATTTCTATAATCAGTTTGCCCCATGGACCATAATTTTATATTGTAATGGCTTGATATATCAATTTCTACTTATAATTAAATCTTAGTATCTCTGCCTGTGCAACTTTTGCTCTCTTAACTTATGGCCATTAGAGCTGAGACCTTGATTGTCATATTGCCTTATGTTTTACTTTAGCATAATATTCTACATTGCACTGTTACAGAACAAAATAATTATTAATATGGTCCTTACATTTAAATGTTACCCAACGGTAATTTAATTACATCTGGCAAATTGCACTTTTGCATAGAAATGCTTCAAGCCCTAGTTAGTCATCTTCTATCTCAATTTGAATATCGCGATTTAGTCTACCATTTTTTAGAGTCCTTCATGGTAACCATGAAAAAAACCATTGGGAACTTTGTTAGAGAGAGCATATCTGGCTAGGATTGCCAATTTCAGGGGGATTTTCCCAGGATCAACTGAGAGCCCATCTGGAGGGTTACATGAGCAAGCCTGGGAGTCACAGGAGGTATTAAATAATACAGTCTACTCACTTATTTTATAATAAAGACCCCTATTGCTGTAACTTCAGCATTTTTTGTTAAGTTTTAGTCAAGATTACTGTCTTCAAAAATACCTTTTGTTTGGATGTATATTGACCTGTGCACTTTAATTCTGACATATCAGCGCCAAATTTTAACAAAACTTTATTTTTTTATTATTAACTTAGCTCATTTGAGAATTTAAAGATGTACATCTTGGGCCAGCTTAACTCAAATAAATCAAGAATATCTTAGTAAATTTTATTTGAGGTGGGCCAACCTGAGGGATGATACTGCACCAATGAGGGGAAGTGAAGAAAATGGGAAAGGAGGATAAAACCCAGAAAACCTCCATGTGCAGCGTATGATAGGCCAGGAACTCCATGGACCGCCTTTACTATTCACTATCTTGGTTTGGGACATTGGTGCGCAATGCTAACACAGTCATAATCATCCCCTACCTAAAGGTCACTACTTGGATTGAACTTGGGAAGGCAGGGGCAGAGGGTCATACTCTACCACTGGGGTATCCCCCTTTAAAATCAAGAATATTGATAAGGATGAAACATCTCACCTCTTTATCTAATTACAAATTATATCTTATAATAATTTTTTAAGTGCTCAGGTTCTTTAATTATAACATTTATCTAAAACATATTGATGTCTCAAAGCTAATTACTATCTCTTGAGAATTGTAATATTAGTACTAACAATAAATTAGGTTTTTATAAATTGTATAAAAAATTAAAAGAAGTTTTGTGCGGTGTTTGGACTAGTTGATTGGAACTTCCAACTATCACCTTAGTGCTGTGAGTCCAATGCGCATCCTTTGCATGTGTTTGGTGTTCAAGGCCATGGAACTCCTATTGAATATAAGATTATGAACGTATGCTTTATCATTATGACTTTAGATATACCCAATCTGAAAATATGACCAGTCAACTAGGGTTATAACTATTTGTTGGCAGAGTCCAGCCCATTAGCTTTTAATCAGACTCCCATTCTCCAACACCCAGCTCCTTCATCAAGTATAATTATCAAAACTAGATTACCTTAAAGTATCATACACAAATATAATATTTTATATCACTATTATTACAAGTCAAAAGGGTAGTGAGATATTTAACATATATCCCATCTTGACTTTATTCTACATTCTTTATTTTAACTTTTATTATCCATTAGTGTATATATTTTTATTTTTATATTACTATAAAGTCAATCTACATATATAAATTTTTAATTACTCATGTCATGAGAAGCTCTTTCAATTACTGCAAAAGGACCTTTTTATAACTAGTTGGCTTTATTTTATATCCAAACTCATGAGTCACAAATCAAAAAAAATGATAAAAACTATTTTACTTTTATTAACAAATATTCTCTTATAGTTGATCTTTTGCAATAAATTTTTCTCCTTAGGCTACATTGTGAAACTTAGTGAGATTTAGCTGATTGTTAAGGATAGTAATTATAACTTGTTTCCTCTTTTAAGAATAAATAGTAGGATTATGTATATTTCAAATACTTTTTCATGTAAAATATGTAAGATAGAACTCAATGATTTTATGGTATAGTATTATAAAGCAAATGCAGTTACTAACATGCAAAGCTTTAAGCTAGCTTTTCTAATGATTACTTTTCCATTGCTCCTACAAGTTTTACATGGAATCTCTTTGATATTCAAATGTTTTGCGTGTTACAATGTAAATACTATCCCTCAATTTATTTTAAGCTTGCTATACTCTGTTACATCTTTTAATTGAAGTTATTCCATTATTAATAAGTACCTCTATAAATACCCTATTCTTGTAGATAAATTTTCCATAGTATAACTTCCAGTAGTCAAAGCTCAAAGTTCCTTTTTAGATTTGTCTTCTGCCTATTTAGGCAAATGTTTTTAAAAAATGGTGTATTTTTTACACATTGAGATCACTGGGAAACAATTCTTTTTTTTTACATTATATGTATTTTCTATACTATTCTGTTGCGTTTTTGGTTTCATATTTCATTTTTAATTATTCATATCATTTTCCTGATGATGATTATGATGTTCATCCCATTGTAGTTTTGTTTAAATTTCTACTGCATTATAGTTCCTATATTTCTTCTTTTTGTAATTTACAGGTGCTGTTCCTAAGTTCACCAAAATGAAGTTAGCCTCTATATCTCCATACATGACTTTTCTGCTTATATAAAAACAGATATACCAGGTCTTATTAGTATAGTTACTCATTATAACCTGCATTTCTTTTATGCTTATTGCACTAGCTCATTAACTTATTTTAAGAAATAAAAAAAAATCTGTTTTATATAGTTAATTAATCTGAGTTCCCTTATGTACCCTTCTGAAAGTTACTTAAAAATTTAATTATTGTAATCCATAGGTAGCCCCATTTCCATTTATCACTTCAGACATATTTTTCTAATGTTACTGGATCCTTTTGGGTCACTTTAATCTCTAGATTAGTTTGGCTCCTATGGTTTTTATGTTGTGATTTACAGCTCTTAAACCAAGTGCAAGTTATTTTAAGTTTAATTACAGTTTTGTTATACTCACATTTTTTGTTAGTTTAGTCAGAATCAGCTCTTCAAATGACTTTGGTGCCTAAAGATGATCAACTAAGAAGTTAAACAAATTAGGTTGCACATAACATGCAATAATGGTTTATACTCTTTAATTTTCAATGTATTAAGTAAATCCATGAGGCATTGTACATCAATCTTTAAACTAGTGTATAACTGCTCAAAATTAGCCACAATACTTAAAGAATAAGAGGCATAATCTAAGATACTTTCATCTATAAAAATTATATAAGCCACATCTACATTACTGCTTATGATGTTCTATGGTAAACATATAACTATTGGAGTCATCATTTAAAGGTATGTTTACCTGATTAATTCCACTACTATACAAAGCCAAATGAATGAATGGTGTAATTGAGAACGTCATGACTGAACATTTTTTTCTAAAAAAATATCTTTTTCTTCCTCCTAAATAAAAGTAAATATTAATTTATCTAGAACTTTTCAAAATTACCACTGAAATGATCACAACTCCATGAAGACTTTTTTGGCGAACTTTAGGGGAACAAGGTATTTTTTATCTCTCACATTAATCCTTTATAGTCCCTAACAAAATCAAGATAAAAAAAACATACTAATAAAGTTAGTAAACATTTGAATGTTTTTGTAATATAACTACATATCTCAGATAGTACTTAAGTCTAATAAAATACAAAAAAACTTTACTATATCATATATATATATTAGCTCATATAAATTGCTGAAAATCTATCTTTTTATAATGTGAAGTAAATTTATTAGGTTTTAAGCTCTCTAAATAGCACTATAGTATTCATAAAGTTGATAAGATCAATAATGGTTAAAGACTTTTTTGAATTTAATAGTTTTGTCCAACTTTAAAATAAATTATTAGATAAAATGTTTTCATTAGTATAATTGATTCTCATTTAAGGCTAGTATGAGTCTATGAAGACTGACTTTATCTTCCAATCCATTAGGATATATATATCATCACAAAAAGTTTCTATTATATCTAATGTTAAGAATTAAGTATGACCAAAACTTTTGAAATTAACTACAGTAATATATGCAAGATCCCATAGGCCTTGCCGCTACCCTTATCCTAGAAGTTATGCCCCTTAATGGATTGATTTCCATTGAGACCAACATATATTCTGATAGTATTTTCCAAATTAAAAGCTAAGCATTTATAAAAATTAATTTTACGTATGATCCCAACTTTTGGTGGATTAACCCTAACAAATCAACACCAAACAACCAGTTCTTTAAAGCCAGTTCCATACCATTAATTGTAAATTACCCAGAATACCCAGAAATTTCCATTGTGAGTAGCCAAAGACAAAAACCCTAAAGATGTATATGACATTGGACATACACCCATTAAGATGCACCTTACGTTAAAAGACAAAAGTCAGATATCAGAATTATTATCCACAGCCTATTAGAAAATTTTAAATGAGAAACACTAGAATATCCAGGAGCCGAAGTAAAGGGTGCACACTTAGTTGCCAGGGTATGAATTTAAGGGCCTTATATTAAAAAAGGACGGATTTAGAAATGCAATCTTAATATTGACAATTTTGATCAGAAAAAAGCTGATTTTCCTTAATGGCGGATACCTCAGTGCTGGAAGTACAAACAAGATTACAGTGAAACCCTAGGATATATACTAAATAAAGTTTTAAGCTTCTATCTAGCTTTTACATATATTTTTGAGGTATACTCTTTTCATACAGTTTTACCTGTTTGAGTTAAGCGTAAAATTTTCCATCAACGCCCAGTTTCAAGTCCAAATTGCAACATTTGATGCTCACTACATGGGGCTCTTTCCACATCATTACTCCTATAAAAGTACGCCAAAATACAATTAGCTGAAGTACCTCTATGATCCTACGCCACTGCAGCAGCTTAATTTACCAAGGAAGGAGAAACTTATACCACCACTGGCCTCTATCAGGCACTTAACACCTCACAACTCCTAGTACAATCCCAAGGAAGGAAGTAAAGAAATAAAAGAATTTCTTGTAGATTTCAACTAAAAACATGAACAAGCTGAGCAACGATTACAGGTGTAGCAACGCCTTTTTGCTAATTTAGTGAAGAAACTCTGCCAAGACTTTGAGAAGGCCACTTATACGTGTAAACATGACCATGACCAGGATCAGTCATTAGACTCTGACCCTGAAGATAGTATCAACACGTCATAACCAACTACCAACTAACTTGACTATTTTACCTGGACCAGAAGCTGTCCCTAGATCATCTTTAACATTAACTACAAACCCTGTCACCTCATATGAGGCTTCCGTTGATTCCTCCTCTCCTGCTACTAATATGGATTGTTACAGGGACTTTTCCCAGGTAAACTAGGAATCAGATTTTATTGAAGTCCAACATCTTAGCTGATAAACATGCCTAAGTACAACAGAAAAGGGATTATTCACACTCTTATGCGGCTTTTTGATTCACTGCAGGAAACTTAAATGACAGGGCCAAACTGGTCACGTTAATGAACCTGTTTACCCTGTCAGCCAAGAGCTAATAATACTAAAGCTTTTTGAAGCCAGCATGTTTTGAGATAATGCTAAACAAGTATTATTAACAAGTTTGGTGGGTGCAAAACTGACGATAGAATAAAGACTGCCTTCCTTACATCAACTTTAGCCAGGTGAAGAAGTTTTAGCCTATGTCAACCATTTCTATTATTAAACTCAGGTGCTTTATGGGGATAAAGTTCCAAGTCACTATAATGCTCAGATTGCTTTCCACCATCCTGAAAGCCCTACAAAGAATTATACTGGGCTATGTTGCCCATTTTAAATTAAAAAATTACCATAACTGAGATGGTGAATTATCTCCACCATTACGCCCTCACTTTTGACATAAAGAACATGGCATGTGTTAAATATTAAAATCAGACAGCCCATGTACTGTTAAGTTAAAATCAAGCGGCCAAAAGAGGCTTCAGACTCTACTTAAGAATCTGATAATCATTATTTGACATCTATTATGGACACTTATGTAAGAAAAGCCTTTCATAGTAAAAAATAATAATCACTTCTGCTAAAAATTAAAACCATTTTAACTGATAGCCCTACAATGAACGCTGCCTTGCTGGATAGACATCTAATATGTTGTAAAAAAGGAGTTCACTACGTTCTATAGCTACAGGCAACAAGCAAATTATCCACTTATCTGAATCAATCAGATACCTATGTTGTTCATAAAATTAATGGTACAAGTAATTACACTAAGTGAACTTATGATGATTTTAGCATGAAAAACGTTAAATTTCATGAAATTGTAACCAACAGGGCACCCATCAAATAGGTTTCTCAATGCTGATGAAGAAACTTGGGATTACTCCTGATATTGCTTATTGCAAAGAATATGTAACTGCGGGGACTAACCTCACTACTCACTAGGAGCTTATAGCTCTTTGACACTGCAGTTTGGTACTATAATGTTGTCTTTGTTGGCCATTATTTTACCTCATAGAAACTATGAGATATTTATTGGTACCTCCTTTATGAGGAAATATTGATTTAAGTCAGATTTAAAGTTGTATCTTGGATATTAGGACAGTAATTACCGCCTTATTATACTTAGAAGGAAATCCAGGAAAAGCATCTTCCTTTCTTAACTGTTAAGCTGTTAATACTGTATAGGCTAATTTCACTGCCATATTGGAAGGGAGCCGCTGTATCAAGCAATTGCCAGTCCAACATGCTGACTCAACTGGAACACCACTGCGAGCAAAGCAGAGCCTAACAATTGCACTGGGCCACCAAGCCCTAGTAGGAACAGATATCTAATCTATTAGCTCATGAGGAGTGATTTGATAAAATTGCCCCACCTCATTAGAAACATGGATTGCATTACTTCCTCCAGTACTATTCATCCTGATCATGGGGAAATTTAGGAATTATCAATTAATCCATTAACAGATCCTTAGCAAGGTAAAAATCATTAACATATCACCAGCGCTTATGTGCTGCCTATAGGTAGTAAAGCAGAAGTTGTTGACAATGAGCCTGCCAGTTCAGAATTACCCATCCAGAGCTCAATTCTTTTTTTAATCTAAAAACCCTTAAATCCAAATTCCCCAATTCATTTGGTGGGAAAAGCTAGTTTCTAGTTAAGAATTAAGAAAAAGTGGATTTTTATACTCCACATAACCTTGGGAGATTTTGTACTTTATAATGACAGTCCTAAACCCTCTGAGATTAGGGAACATAACTGAAAGAGGCCCTTTAAAAGCCTAGAGAATATGACTACCAATATATACACACTAAACACTTAACAAAGGGTTATATTGTCTGTCAGGCGCTTGCTAGGTATCTAAGTTATCTTCCATGCACCTGCTTGAAGGTCATATCCCCAGAAATAATCTGACCCCCACACATTTTTTCTCCAATGTTTGGTCAAGTGGGTGAAATGGTGATGATTTAGTTTGACTAAAATATGATATTGACCACAGTGGAAGTACCCCAGAATGCCCTAAAAGACCTTGCCGCTACCCTTGTCATGCTAGCTATTCACTTGGTAGATTGATTACCATTTATCCACCATCATATATCCTGCTAGTATTTTCCAAATCAAAATTCTAAGAATTTATTTAATTAAATTGACGTATGATAGCAATTTCTGGTGGGTTGACCCATATCACTATAAAGCAAAACGTCCAGTTCTCTGAAACCAAATCTATTATCTTTAATTGTAAATCATAAAAATTACCCAGCAAATCCGTCATGGGATCCCCAAAACCAAAACCTTAAAGATGTATCCAATGTTGGACTGACACCCACCAAGATGCACCTGAAGTTGGACAGACAAAAGTCAGTTATCAGATATATCGTCCACAGCATATCAGCAAACCTTAAATGGGAAATGCTAGAATACTTGGGATCTGAAGGGTTATTACACACTAGAGGCCAGAGTATAAATTGATGGACATTTTATTGTAAGGAAACAAATGTGAAAATTCAAATCTTAAATTTTAATAACTTTGATCAGAAGAACGCTGATTTAATTTATAGCGGATACCTCTGTTCTGGAAATACAAACAAGATTACAGCGAGACTTTAGGATATATTAAATGTAGTCTTAGTTTTCTATCTCGCTTTACATTTTTTGAAGTATAATGTCTTCATAAAGTTATATCTGTTTGATTGCAACGTTACCTGTGACAATCTCGCCAAGTTACAGGTCCAAATTTAAACATCTAGGATACCATAATCTAAGTCGTAAAAACTGGGATAGCAGAAGAACTCAGCACGCCTCTCATATAATCCATGTTTTACCTATATAAAGTAGCTGTTAATGATGGAAATTAACTGCGCATGTAAGAAATTCAACTAATATGATGCATGGAAAGTTGAGATAATGGCCTCATGACCAGAATCACAAAATAACTTTGTCAAAAAATGTTTTAATAATAAAATAAAAATAGTTATTCAGCATTAAATTCTTTGGCTTATATGACACTAAGAGCCAAACCATCTAGTGTTATAATTATAAGAAATGAAGACTTCTGGTAATTTTTCCTTTTTTTTGAGTTTTTTACATAATGAAATGTTCTAATTTTTTATCTTTTTTGATTTCTATCAGTAGTAGCCAAATCTTCCCAATGAACTATATTATTACCTACATTTGAGCACTTAAAGCGTTACCTCTTTTATTGAAAAGAAATTTTGACTGATCTCAATATGTTACTTCTCATTCACCTCTTGAACTGATTCCCTGAATTATTTATTTAGATGAGTTTTCTATTATCTATCCCATCAGTGCATCAGATAGAATGTCTAATATATTTAGTCCTTATACTTATACCATAGTAAATTTTGAATAGTGTATACACTTATCCTTATAGTCACCGCCTTGGTTCTATTCACTTTTGCCACTTGATCTGAGTGCAACACGTCTTGTGGCATGTTTGCTATCAGATATATAGTTTTGAAAAGCTTTTTAATTAGTTTAACATCAATAATACTTCACTAAGATGGCATAAGTATGATACATAACATAAACAGCTTTATTTTATTATAAATAGAAACTATTCTTTTTATCCTAAACTGCAAGGGGATATAACCCATGTAAGATACAAAATTATATAAAAATTTCTTGGTAAAATACCTATTGTTAAAAAATTATAATTTTTTGTAGATTTTCTGGTGCACAGGTTCATAACTTCTCAATTATGTTGGATGGCATCTGAGTTAATGTAAGTAATCCAAATTATAAATGGGCTTTATATGCGCAACAAAAAAGCTTGTCTTTCCGATTGACCTCACTTTCAAGCAAATTTATTAAAAAGTATCCATTATTTTCCATCGCCACCTACACCATATCAGTTTTCGATTTATGTCAGCGGATCTGCCACCTGCTGCCCCAGTGTGGGGCAGCAGTGCTCCACCTGCTAGCGTTTTCCACCCAGCAGGCCAACGCGTACAGATGGGCTCATCCAGCCCACCTAATGCATAAGGCCAATTCGTCCCTCCAAGGGACTTATTATTACACTTAGCATGAGTCCACCCAACCCACCCCTCACCCACTTGCCCTACCCCAATCCAATATTCGCTTTTGCCTCTGAGTTGAATATGGGTATCTCTTACCATATACCAACAAAGCAGTAATTGAGCTGGCAACAACCACGTTTTCACCAGCAGGATTTATTGACTTCTGCCCTTATAAGGGCTATTTTGATATTTGTTTTCCTACTGAAGAGGACGCAGCTGCTGCAGCAACTATGCCCTTAATATATAAAAACACAACTACTACCACAACCTGTACACGCCTCCCTAGTGACACCACAATGGTGGTGACCTTTGCAAACCTTCCTTCGCACCTTCTGTAAAAATTTACTAGTTTGTTCTTATTGGCAAACAACCCTAGTGATCTTTTTACTGCATAGGTTCGATTTCCTTGTGCACCTCATATTGTAAAGAATATATTGTCTGATAATAGTATGGAGACTATTATCCATAGTTGAGTTAAAACTATTATCAAGCCCAACGTTTCAGCCAGTATTTCTGATTAAATACTTGCTAAGTCATATTCGTAGGGATTCATTCACTGTACTACTGTCCACCCAATCTTTGTCAAGATCTCTTGATGACAGTCTCTTTTGTCCTAACACACAGTTGGCAGCAATCCCCTAGTTGTGATTCCCTTCATCTCTAGATCCCTGCTCGAATCTCTACTCTTCTCTCTGAGAGTCTACCAATTATTGCTTTCTGCAATAATACCCTTGAGATGGAACTTCACACTGGATGCTGATAGTCTAACTATAATCAAATCTACAAATAAAACTAAAAATGTTTTTCATAGTAGTAATTATGTTTTTAGTCATAGTTGTTGTTTTTTATTATAGTGAATCCTGGGAAATTTATAGGGGATTTGGCCATCTAACCCTTGGTTGACACCTCTTCAATGAAATGGCAGCTGTTGCCATTAAATCACCCTTCCTCATCTCAGCAGCGATGGTCTTTCTCATCTTGGCTAGGATTCTGTCATTGGACATCCTTGAGACCTCAAACGGAAAGAGTCAGAAACATGTCCCTAATTTTTTTGTCTCAAACCAAGTGAACCAACCATAATTGGTTAGGGGCCTGCTTAGATAATTGGACTTTTTACCCATTATGGCAGGTCGCTTCATCAACTGATTGATTCACTAGTTTCAAGTGGCATACTCGCCTCGCAACTCACTACTCATTCCCAATTAGTTGGTGATGATATCTGACCAATCCCAATCAGTACACCTGATAGTTAATCACTATCAGATGCCCCTATTTCATCAGCCACTCTGCCCGATGAGATATTGGGTATTCATCTGGATTGATCCCCAATAAATATGACCAGGCAAACATCAAAAATCCCCCAAATGTAGTTCCTATGTTATTTGGGCCAACTAATTTCTGACTCACTTCACTTTAGGGAATTTTCCCCTAGCGACACCAGGTGATTTAGCAGGCTGGGAATATGGGCAAAAATCTCAACACATCCTCCCTCTTACCTAAATTTTCAGCAAGAAAAGGACTGGGGCATGGGAACACCACTTCAGACACCTGGTCAAATACTTCATTGGTTTAAGTGGAGTACACTCATTAATACTCAACGCTGCTCAGGACGACCTTTGGCACACGGCATTCCTCCTCTTCCTCCTTGCTACCACCTACTCAGAGCGATGTCCCCACGACCTCTTCTCATGCCAGGCTGATCGATTTACTTGTGACAATATTATTCCCAGGATCTGGTTTTCCTCCCATCAGGGTATATGACCTGCTTTCATATTCAGGATTATTGGTCTGGCGTCCTTAAATTCCTGATTATCTCCTCATCCTAGACAGGAGACTCTTGCTGTCAGTGTTTGTTCCCGACTTTATTAAGAATACTTATTTCTATTTGCCTTCATTATTTTTCTCATAACCTCTTGGCTGTAAGTCATTCTTAATTCTTCCCTCAGAAAGCTTATTTCATTAATTTTTGAAATTAATTTCCAAAATTGGAGCCTAATGGATTATAGAGTGCATAATGTCAGCTTCTATATAAGTCTGACATCCCCCCTCTAGTCCTTCTCATATGTCAAACTTGGAATCATGCTACCAACAGCTTCTTAACATCTTGTCAGATTCAGACCTCCGCCTCTTCTAGCAAATGAGTCAGGATGCTCGATGGAACCTCTTCTATGGTCCCTCCAAGACTCATATGCCTAGTCTAGCGCAAGCAGCTAGTCCTTCCATCAAATTACCTGAAACAGTAACCAATTCCTCCAAAACCAGGCGTGCCATCATTTCAAATAACTCTTGGCTGACTTTTCCTTTACAGTCAATTCCCGAGTTGGACTTTGAAACCCCCCTGGATTCAGCTCCTTTTGCTGATGCTCCAAACATCATTGTCAATGCTCCGGAGGTCATGCCAGTCACTTTGGATCGTTTGTTCTTGGCTGAGTCAGACTTTCTCCCTGAGTTCCTCTTCTGACTTGGTCAATTCTACAAACCCGCTGTGCTGGTTTCTGAGCTTTCAATTGGGAACAGCATACATTTTGAGCTTTCCTATGCTAAACTTCAAGCGCAAGTCACTGAGGCGTTGACATTAGTGCTGAATCCCTCTGATCTGGACAACCTTCTGGATTGGGATACTGCCAATTATGCTCTCCACTTTGCCAGCCAAGTTCTTCAAAGTTGTTCAACAAAGCTTCCAGCCTCGCCTGTCTTCCATTGGTCATTCAGCTTCAGCTTCCGCAAAGCCCGTAGTCATCATTTACAAGATGCAATCTGCTCTTTACACAACTACCTTTTCTCTGGAGCTTCTCATCGCTATCTTCTGTTGATGGCATTAATCAGGGGCATGATTTGACAACCCCCATCTAGTATTCCTTCTTTGCTGCCAGCTCACATGTCTGGTGTTCTTGATGAGGCCCATCAGCAGGCACTTAAAACAAATCTTCCAGCTCCAGTGCCTAATCAGGATTACTTGGAAATATTTGCTGTTTGCCTCTTCCTATCTTGCTGTTTTCCTCCCCGCTCTGGGAATTCGTTATTGGCTTCTTCTGAAATATCCTTTTCGCCTTCCCCTAGTCACATTTTCTCAGGGATCAGCATCTGCTCAAAGAATGTGGTTTTGTGTAGGTCTTGCCCTTACAAGAGTCTCATCGCATATCAATTTTGATGGGCTATTTCTTCCTACCACGATCCATCCTCCCTCCCCCAAGAGGTGACATAGGTGGAATTATCCCCATACTGAAGACAATCAAAAAAAATAAAATTATAAAAAATATATTGGCTTTTTTTCTATGCATTTTTAATCTTTTTTTCTGATATCTTTTATCAATTTTTTATATTTATTCTCTCTCTTTTTTTCCATGGAACTTGACCTTGTTTAGTTCAGAGGTCCATCTTTTCCCCCAAACTGGATCCTGGGCACTTAAACCTACCAGTTTTCTATGGTTCAGAGGTCTTTTTTTCAGACTTAACCATCTAGATTGGTTCAGAGGTCCTTTTTTGGACTTGACCTAATCATCAGGACATGACCAACTTAATGGTTCATTGGTCCTTTGGGGAACTCTTTTATTTTTTTCTTTGATCCAGTGCTTTAGATACTTAGTATGGACTTGATTTACTACTCTTCCATCCAAGAGATTCTTGATGGAAAAAAGCATTGGTCGCTGTATTGGCGATTACTTTGATTGGACCTGACCATAACGCATACAATTTGTTTCTTCATCTGAAACCATGCATATTGCAATAGGCGACTCTTTCTCCTACTTGATTTTTACTAATGCCGGTCAGTTCTTATCATTCATTGATTTTGCTCATATCCTTTTCTTCAAGGTTGTATCAAATGCTTGCAATTGCATATCAATCAGGATGCTCATCAGTCAGTTCAGGTATTGTTTGGTACTCATCCCCAACAAGGTTCTACTACCAAATATAATATTGGTGGTAATGTGGTCTTCCTCCCATATAGTAATTCAAATGGCATATTTCCCGTTGCCATATGACGACTAATGTTATAGGTGAAAGTCACCAAGCTCAGGTACTTTCCACATGCAGAAGTTCTCCCTGTGACTAGATTCCTCAGCGTTGCAGCCAGTATCCCATTGACCCATTCTACCAGTCCATTTGTCTCGCGCTGGTATGGTACTGACATGACTCCCTGGATCCCCATTATTTCATTTAGCATTGGGATCACATGAGACGTGAAGTTGGTCCCATTGTCACTCAATAGGACTTGTGGACATCCATGCCAGTATACTTCTTGATCCAGGATGAATCTCACAGTACTGGTAGTGTCAACTCTGGTTAGGGCTTTTGTTTTGACCCATCTCATCAGATGTTTGATAGCTACTATGATGTATTTGACTCCTTCTGTGCTCATCACCAGCGGTCCTATCACATTGATGGTGTAAGTCCCGAGGAACGTCTGATGGGCATTAATTGGGCCAACCTTCTGTTCCTGAGCAAGAAAATACCAAAGAGGATGGCCATACCCCCATTACCCAGGGCGATCTCACTCGCATGGTAGACAAGCACTGGAAAATGGTCCTTCAGCTTTGGATCCCACTTTCAGTACTTTCACTCTCCTCAGCAGAACTTTCATGATGAATTATTAAAAATCTGCACCGAGATCACCAAAATGGAATTAATTGCAACTAATTTGATTGGCAATCAGCTGGATACTCAGATTTTAAATGGTCAAAAAGGTATGAAGGCCGAGCTATCAGTCAGAATGCCCAACGGTTGCAAATTCTATTTACACATTGATCAAAAATCTTCCCCCTCCTATGTCCAAATAGTTCACCTCTTAGGTTGACCTGACCGCAACTTGGCCTGCCGCCAAACTAAGTGATGTCAATCCTAGAAAAACTAACCCGCCTATTCCCAAATAGTTCACCTCTTATGTTGACCTGACCGCAACTTGGCCTGCCGCCAAACTTAGCAATGTCAGTCCCCAGAGAACTAACCCGCCCATCTCCAAATAGTTCACCGCTTAGGTCAAACTGAATGAAATTTGGCTCATCGCAAAATTTTGCAAATATTGGTCCCCAGTGAACTAACCCGCCCATCTCCGAATAGTTCACCGCTTAGGTTGAACTGACTGAAATTTGGCTTATCACTGAATTTTGCTAATGTCAGTCCCCAGTGAAATAACCCGCCCATTCCTGAATAGGTCACCACTTAAGTTGAACCTGCAGGACCCGATCCCAGCTTATTTTCCCCAAAAATCAATGACTATTTAATTGGGCGCATCGCCTTGAGAAAATTGTTGGTCAATTCTCTTCCCTTAAATTCCCAATAAAAATACCCTCCCCAATTTTCCGTTTTTTTTGGTTAATATTTAAGTTCCCTTCCAGTTCCATATCCATCATACCAGCAGCAGTGCCCCTGGCATTCTGGTCCACCACTTGGATGCTCCGGCATTCAGGCTGGTAGGCCAGTCTATTTTCTACTTGCCGTCTGCCTGACATAATTGATTAACCATCAATCTCTACCATTTCCACCTTTCTAAAAGATATTGGTGCAGCAATGGCCCCTTCTTTCCAGCTGAATCAGGTTGTAAAGAAGATTATCCCTGCCCACACTTGCCCCACCCCACTCAAAAACTCCAAACCCATACCCCATAGTTGCTGCGGCTACATTGCCATGTCAGTAGAGTCTGACATCTCAACTTGCAATGAGTTTGTCCTCCAAAACCTAGTAGTTTCCTGGCTGTCGCCCTTCAAAGGTGCAATTTTTATTGAACTGATTATCATTGCAAATGGGGAAGAGGCTGAGGAAGAAGCTATCCCAGTATATCCGGAAATTGTGACATTCCTTCCATAAGAACAGTTGGTGCAAGACGCGTGATTGCGTGATTTTATGAACCTGGATGAAATATTCCACATCTCCCCCAAGCTTCCCCATTTTCCCAAAAAAACCTACATCAGTAATGGCAATCAAGTCACCCAAGGCGCACAAGAAGGTGGCTCTTGTACAGTTTCCCAGTGATGAGGCTCTTCTCTAGAAAAAAGGAAAGGGTAATGTAAGTCCCAAGGAACATCCGCTGGGCGTTAATTGGGCCAACCTTATGTTCCTGAGCAAGAAGATACCAAAGAGAGGATGGCCATACCCCCATTACCCAGGGCGATCTCACTTGCATGGTAGACAAGCGCTGGAAAATGGTCCTTCAGATTTGGATCCCACTTTTGGTACTTGCACTCTCCTCAGCAGAACTGTCATGATGAATTATTAAAAATCTGCACCGAGATCACCAAAATAGAAGTAATCACAACTAATTCAAGCAGCAATCAGCTGGATACTCAGATTTCAAATGGTCAAAAAGGTATGAAGGCTGAGCTATCAGTCGGAATGCCCAACGGTTGCAAATTCTGTTTACACAATGATCAAAAATCTTCCCCCCTCCTATGTCCAAATAGTTCACCTCTTAGGTTGACCTGACCACAACCTGGCCTGCCGCCAAACTTAGTGATGTCAGTCCCTAGAAAAACTAACCCGCCTATTCTCAAATAGTTCACCTCTTATGTTGACCTGACCGCAACTCGGCCTGCCACCAAACTTAGCGATGTCAGTCCCCAGAGAACTAACCCGCCCATCTCCAAATTGTTCACCGCTTAGGTCGAACTGACTGAAATTTGGCTCATCACCAAATTTTGCAAATATCGGTCCCCAGTGAACTAACTCGCCCATCTCCAAATAGTTCACCGCTTAGGTTGAACTAACTGAAATTTTGCTCGTCGCTGAATTTTGCTAATGTCAGTCCCCAGTGAACTAACCCGCCCATTCCTAAATAGTTCACCACTTAGGTTGAACCTGCAGGACCCGATCCTGGCTTATTTTCCCCAAAAATTGATGACTATTTAAACAGGCACATCGCCCTGAGAAAATTGTTGGTCAATTCTCTTCCCTTAAATTTCCCAATAAAAATACCCTCCCCCAAATTTTCAATTTTTTTAGTTGAGTTTTAAGTTCCCTTCCAGTTCTATATCCGTCGTACCAGCAGTAGTGCCCCTGGCATTCTGGTCCACCACTTGGATGCTCCAGCATTCAGGCTGGTAGGCCAGTCTATTTTCTACTTGCCGTCTGCCTGACAGATGGACACCATGTGCCATGCAAATCCAGGTCGGACTAGTCAGTATCCAGTTGTATTCTTATGTGATTTATGCAGTTGTCATTCCATGGAACAATACAGATGATCTGCAACATCGTAGTTAATCAATTCCCAGTAATAATAATGGAAAATATGGCTAGTTGTTTTCTCAGGCCTCCATGCCCGACAACCTTATGAGCTGCTTGAACTATTGCTGCTCTTTCTGATGGTTTCAGAAATAATAATTGTTTCCCGTTTATCATCTTGAATACTTTTCCATCTATGATCTCGGTGTTTTCCATCACTTCTCAAAGCGCACCTTGGATTTCTCAAGGCTTGTTCTCAATTTTTTCTTCAACCATTCTCTGGAATAGCTCATCTGCCTGAAGATATACCAACTGGACCATTGGTAACTGCAATAAGCTATCCATGTTCTGGTGAGAAGCTCCCGCTCAGTGGACTATCTCATAATTGCAAGTCTGAAGCTTAAGTTTCATTAGGCCAGTCATCCTTCAGATTCCCATAAATTGTGCAGCCAACGCAGCAAAGAGTGGTCCATCACCACCTTAAAGTGCGTACCATGGACATACACCCAAAACTGCTTACAGGCGTAAATGACCACAAGGCTTTCACACTCAGTCACGGTGTAATTCCTCTCAGCAGCTGAGAGTATCTGGCTCACATTTGCCACTGGATGTTCGTCCCCAAGTTCATCTACTTGGCTCAGTACAGCGCCAATTGCCATCATCAAAGCATCAGTATGTATAATAAATTCTCAATTGAAATACAGATATTCTAAGATCGGCGAATCTATCAAGTACCAGCATAACTCATCGAAAGAGTCCTGGGCCTCTTCATTCCATAAAAATCCTTTTTTTGGATCCTTTAATATATGAAATAAAGTCTTGGCTATTTGGGCAAAGTCCAAAATAAATCTTCTATAGTATTTGACCATCCCAAGGTATACTTGGATGTCTCAAACACTTTTGCTTTGTCATGCGCTCAATAGCTGCTATCTTCTGGGGCTGCAGCTGCAATTTATTTGCATTGATCACAAATCCCAAGTATTTCAACTCTTTCTTGAATAATGGCACTTCCTTGGCTTGATCTTCAGGTTTGCCATGGACAGCCTCTTAAAAACTTCCTCCAAGTGGTGCAGGTAATCAGTAAAACGTCCTACTGAACACGTTTATATCATCTAGGTATACCAGGCTGCATGACAACTTCAAGTCGCTTAATATTGCATCCATGGCCCTCTGGAACGTTGCAGGCGCATTACAAAAACCCTGGGGCATCTAATCAGCTGGTATAACCCTGTTCGGTAATATTTGCACATTTTTCTTGGTCTTCTACTGGCAAGTCGATCTGCCAGTATCCCAAGATTAGGTCCATCGTGGAGAAATACTTTGCTTCTCCTAATTGATCCAGCGCATTATCAATCCTCAGTAGGGGATATGAATCCTTCCTCATAATTTTATTCAGCCTCTGATAGTCAATCACTACCCAAGTTGATCCAGCTTTTTCTTTATGATCAGAATCAGGCTTGCCCAGGGACTTGATGACAGAACTAGAAGCCCATGATTTACTAGTTTACTGATCTCATCTTCCACTAAAGCTTCAGCAGCTTTTGATCTTCAGATTGGTCTCATTCTTATTTATAGATTTTCCCTGGTGTCAACCTTGTGAATTACGCCTTGTACGCATCTCAAATCATGGTCATCCTGAGCAAATACTTCCCAATATCTCTAAATAATTTGAGCTCCTCCTCTTTCTGCCTTTCTGGCAGATCTGTAAGCTGCTCCTGATTAACCAATAGGTTGATGCTTTTGGCCGCCCCAGCCAGTAATCCTATTTCATTGAGAGAGACTCTAAATCATAGAATCATCTCAATTCGATCTGTTTGGCAGATTTCCCCATTATTGACCTTGCAATTCACTTCATGTGTATCCCAATTTCCTGGTCATTTTTGGGCGAACTTTCTCAATACTTTTTAATAATTTGAACATCTCCTCTTGCTAGCCTTCTGACAGATCAGCGAGTTTCTCTGAATCAACCAATAATTGATCCTTTTCAGCTATCCTGGCCAATAATTTCATCTCATAGAGGGTGAAATTTACTCCATTTGGCCATCAGGATTTCTTGTCACTTCTTAGGACCAAACTCATAGACCATAAAATTGATATTTTAATTTTATATATATATGTTTTTTATTTTTTTCTTTTGCAATGGGACTTACAACCTACAAAAAAGGCTCAGAGGTCCTTTCTTTCCCTTCATCTTAACTGGGTCCTGGGTACTTAAACCTACCAAGTATCATAATTCACTATCTTATTCTCTTAAGATTTAACCAACCATTTGGTTCAGTGGTCCCCTTCTGGGACTTGACCAAAATCTCAGGACATAACCATTTAATTGTTCAGAGGTCCGCTGGGAACATTGTAATTATTTTTTAGGCTCATTACTACAATTAGTATTGATCTTTCTCCCTATATGACCAGCAGCGCTGTCTTATCATGTATAGTCATACTTGCTGACTTTGAGCAGTTCTCCTGAATCAGGCCTTTTAATCCTGACTGGAAATTCGTCCAACAGGCCTAATTTCATCTCTTATTTGGCAACTGATGCTTTCAGATCTTTGTATCTCATCAGCCAACAGTTTTGTCTGATTGTTCAGCTCTTTTTTCCTCTGAAAACGATTTTCAGCCTTCATGGCTATCCACAGGTCATTTTGGCCTCGTTAGCTTCATCCAATAAATATGGAATTAATGAACTCGTCTCCAGCAACTTCTGAGCAGTGATTGAGTGTTATTAAATCAAATTATTTCCTCCATTATCTTGGATCAATCATCTCCTATTTTGACTTCATCTCTTCATTAGTATGGCAATCCAGTTCTCCAGATTGATTGCTTCTTATTTTGTCCAATACCTCATCTAAACACTCTCTCCTCAGGACTATTTAAAGCGGATCCAATTTCAACCTGAGTTAATCATGCTGTTCCTCAGGACTATTTCCAGCGGGCCCAATTCCAAACCAAGTTGACCCTGCTGAAACTCTTTATCTCAAGTAGATGTCTGGTGGAACTGGTTTCCTTGCAGCACTAGATAGTTCGATATCTAGGCTGCAAGTTCTTTTCCATAAACTTGAGTATCTTCATTTTGTTTCACTCAGAGCTCCACAGCTGAGCTGGGTGAACTCATTGAACGTGATCCTCTTCATGTTCTGTCTTCATTACATTATTCAGTAACTTATTTCTAAAATTGTAAACATCTTCTTTGTATGACATAATTGATAGATTCTTCTACTCAACTACCCCCTGTAGTGAGCACCAACTTGTAAAAATTTACTAGTTTGTTATTAGTGGCAAACAACCCTAGTGATCCTTTTACTGCATAGGTTCAATTTTCTTGTGCACCTCATGTTGTAAAGAATATAGTGTCTGATAATAGTATGGAGACTATTATCCATAGTTGAGTTAGAACTATTATCAGGCCCAACACTTTGCCAGTATTTCCAATTAGATACTTGATAAGTCATATTCGTAGGGATTCATTCCCTGTATTACTGTCCACCCAATCTTCATTAAGATCTCTTGATGACAGTCTCATTTGGCCAACACACAGTCGGCAGTGATCCCCTGGTTGTGATTTCTTTATCTCTAGATCCCCTCTTAGATCTCTTCTCTTCTCTCTGAGAGTCTACCAATTATTGCTTTCTGCAATAATATCCTTGAGATGGAACTTCACACTGGATGCTGATAGTCTAACTATAACTGATTCTATTAATAAAACTAATAATGTTTTTATAGTAATAATTATGTTTTTAGTAATAGTTGTTGTTTTTTATTATAGTAAATCCTAAGGAATTTTTAGGGGATTTGGCCATCTAACCCTTGGTTGACACCTCTTCGATGAAATGGCAGCTGTTGCCATTAAATCACCCTTCCTCATCTCAGCAGCGATGGTCTTCCCATCCCAGCTAGGATTCCATTATTGGACATCCTTGAGACCTCAAACGAAAAGAGTTGGAAATGTGTCCCTAACATTTTCCTCTCAATCCAAGAAAACCAACCATAATTGGTTAGCGACCTGCTTAGGTAATGGGACTTTTTACACATTATGGCAGGTCACTTCACCAACTGATTGATTCGCTAGTTGCAGGTAGCATCACTTACCTCACAACTCGCTAATCATTCCCAATCAGTCAGTGATGAAATCTTACCGATCCCAATCAGTACACTTGATAGTTAATCACTATCAGATGCCCCTATTTTGTTGGCCGCTCCGCTCAATGAGATATTAGGTATTCATCCAGATCGATCCCTGATGGATACAACCAGGAAAATATCCCAAAATCCCCTGAATGTAGTATCTCTAAAATTCAGGCCAACTGATTTCCAATTCACTTCGCTTTAGGGAATTTTCTCCTAGTGACACCAGGTAATCTAGCAGGTTGGGAATATGGGCAAAAATCCCAACACCTTCCCCCTCAGACACTATATAAAGAATTGATGATGGGGCTATCCAAGTATGGTACAAGCTCCATCCTCCACTTCCTGGTCCTGAGCGGAGCTGAGAAGCTAGCGTCAGTATGGGCAATGGCCACCATTACCCCCCACCAGCCAAACATAGCCCTGCACATCCCACCACGTGCCCATATCCCATCTGCACTGTATCACTTCTTATGGTCTCATATTGACAACAGCAGCAATGTTTGCCCCTCACCATGAGTTGGATCATAATTAACTGCAGCTACAATTCAAAACAAGTGGAATCTGTCAAGCCCACACATGAGGCCACATAAACAGCGTTTGATTGGGGATTTTGGCTGCCCCCACCCCTCCAGCTGACCGCTCAAAAATTATCAAAACCTTTGCAACCAAAGCCCAAGCCAGCCTAATTTCTCACAATATACCCAATCAAGAGCAGGTTTGGACCTTTTTAATCCAACCAATTCCACGCCCCAAAACTTACCCAACCAAAACCACGTCACTCCACTTTAATCATGCTCAACCAAAATCCCTGGGACTTATTGGATAAAATAACTGTTTATGGGGAAATTGTCCCACCTTCTCGACTTTCCAATTAATTTGGAACCATATCTACCTTCAGATTTAGATGCCCCATTACCACCCAAGAAAGATGTCACCAAACTTACTGCTACCTCATTCTCAAGTGACCATTAACTTGCTGAGGCTCCAGTGGCCTCTCCTGATAGCTGCCATCTTCACAAAGCCGTGGCACTCTCTATCACTGAATTTAATGAAGGGCTACATTTAATCGATTTCCCTGCTGATTTTCTCAAGATTGCAAAAGTGGAAATTAAACGATTAAGGGAAACTGCCATCTTTGCTGTTAAGCAAGTTGTTGCACTAGCGGAATTTTTCCCCACCACACGTATCACCAGAGCTAATATCATAAAATTTTCCCAGCTTCCTGATGCATGCATACATTCTGAACACCATGTTGCCAGATTCCTGGAGGCTATTCTCCAAGCCCAGATTGTTACCAGAGAACTTAACAATTATCTATTTTTCCCTGACCCACATCTGGTGGATGCCCCAACCCCCTTGCTCTCAGCTTTGATCCGCCTCTTTAATTGTGAAGATAAATCAATAATCTGGCTGATCTCCCCTCCCCTCCCCATCCCGCCATGGTAGGATAAGCGGTTCACAACTGCTACACCTGGTTGGTAAATTTTCTTTTTGTTTTGGTGTCTCACCACTCATTTAGTTCGTTTGGTTTGTGTTTTATGGTCTGTTATTTTGTATTAGTAATGTCCATCTCCTGGTCGTCTTACCTCAAATAAAATTTAAAATTTATATGTGCAACAATAACAAATTAAGTTTATATAATTGAGTCTTACATTGATTTATAATAGTTTATATTACTAATGTTACAGTCACATCTACATATGGGACTTTAGAAATAGATAATAAATAATAAGGTCTATGAATTGAAGTATAACATGAAATTTACTGTGTTTTATACTTAGAAATGCATTGTTTGAAATTGTTTCTTTGATGTATTAGTTTCATATTTGTAGTTAATGCAATTAGCTAATTTTTAGTTACACTGTCTAATTTCACAAAAGTATTAGTGGTACACGTTACCATATTTTTAGTGTCTTTTTGACGCTAATCTAATTTGAAGGTTTTTTATAAATTTTAAATTAACATATACATTTTTCCAAGCCATTTAGATTCCTTTTTTTGATTGATACTAACATGTTTATTCCAAAGAATCACTTATATTAATAAGCAGTTGCATCAGCTTCAACTTTATAAATTAACAATTTAATTTTCTATAATTAAAGCATTGTATGCCATATTCCTTAGAAGATTTAGGACATTGTGAGCATGGATAAGCAATTTTATATTAAGGTGTCCTTTATGGACTAAAGTTTTTTTTATTAGTCCCCAAACGCAAAGGAAATAGACTAACTAACGCAAGGTATTGTTAAAATTACTACTATCTAAGGGTATATAGAATTTCTTTTCTTTCTCCTAACAATCACTTTAGTTACTACAATTTGATTCAGACAGAAAATTTGGATAATTACACACAGGAAAGATGGGCGACTTTAATAACAAAAATAATACAACATGGGTGAGCGTCGCAGCAAGTGGTGCGCTTAATGGTGCAACTAAGGTCAAGAAACGCCCTGGAGGGGGACCAGGAACCCAATCTGCAAAGAAATCGCAAACTCAGACACCATCTGGGTTTATGGTATTTACTGTAAAGCACGCGCAATACATGTACATTCAATTCAACCAACCTTTGTCAAAGGTAGAACATGGGATCAGACTCTTCCTTGGGGAAGAGTCACCAACCCTGTGGGAGAAAACATGTGAGGCACAGCCCTCACTCTTCCCTCACGCGGTGTATGTAGCCACCAACAACATGGGTTGTGGCTGGATTGATATTGGTTTTGAAACAGCTGATGAAGCTGATGCCGCAGCAAAAATCTTCGTGGAAATTGCCCTCCTGAGGGCAAAAAAATTGTGCGCACCGCGCGCACCAGATGGAACAAAGCAAAAACTTTGTTCATATCCTTTGACTCGCTCTCCACCAACCTTCCTCATAAGGTAATCGAGGAGGAGCTCCGCAAAGGTCTTGTGGCCTATGGAGAAATCCAACAACTTGAATTACAGCAATTTTGCTTAATGCCCAACCTGTGCACGGGCAAAGCTATCGCTGTAATCAACCCCTTCCCAGAAGTGGAAGAGGATTTATCCAGAATTCCCCGCGCAGCAGAATTTTGCTTTGCAGATAGGGGCCAGTCAGCTGCATTCCAAGTTACACTGGAACGCGCACCACCCATTTGCAACCACTGTGGCTCACTGGGCCACAAGGAACATGCATGCCCTGTAAAAGAGGGCTTAATGGAAAATGATTTTTGTGAAGAAGCTATGGACGAAGATAATGAAAACTTTGCCAAAATGACTGATGGCCACCACCCATTCTGCTGGGGTGAAGATGGACTATACTCCATCGTGGACCCAGTTACAAGTAAACAGCATAAAGCAGCACAAAAAGCCCGCAAGAGAGCAGCGGCTGAAGCGGCAGCACACGCGGAATCCGCCATTAACCATGGACAAATTCAGGAGGATATTTCAGATATTCACCGAACCAACCAATCAGAACAATATTCCCAGGTCGAAAATTTTCACAGTAACCAGACTGAGCCACAAAGCGTCATCAGTCATGCACATACTGAGGAACAATGCAACCACAATTTGGGTGAGAATGCGGTGCACAATGCAACAAAGTTGAACCTCAAAAATATAAAATCCAATCAACAACCCGCATCAAATCAAAATGAGACCTGTGCAGGAAAAGTTGATGCAAATGCAAAAAAACGCAATTCCCTTGAATCATTGGGTCAGATCAAGGGAACCAACACTGGCAGTGAAAGAGTTGGAGTACAGACGCGGAGCATGGCCAAAATGAGCCGCGGTGGGATAGGACCAGAGGGTCCTCCCAACTGCTCCTGAGGCACCATGGGCGCCTCAGTGTCAATAGGGACGTTAAATATTGCGGGAGCCAGGGCTCATACATCCCAAGCCAAAAAGCTGGCATTCCTGCGAAAACCTCTTGTAGACATCTTGGCCATCCAAGAAACCCACTGCCTACAAGGGGAAGAAGAATCCTGGTCAACCAGGGTTGCACCATCACAATCAGTATGGACATCTCACTGTGGGGTGATAGTCCAAAACAACAAAAAATTTAAATTTACAAATTCATCATCACACTTGCACAGTCGAGTCCTGGTAGCAACAATCAATTGCCAAGATGAAATAATTTCATTAGCATGTATCTATGCACCGTGCTTGCAACTTAGAGAAAAAAATTTTTGAAAAATTCTACCCTCACCCTCCCACCATATATCATCATGTTAGGCGATTTCAACTGCTGGGATAACCCCAATACAGATCGATGGCCTAATCCCAGGGGATACCCACCTGAACACATTGAATATCGCACAATGAAGGCATCACTTGGCTTACAGGATGCTCTTCCTCCCAATTCACCTATACTTCCCCATATGACAAGACCCAACATACATGAGGGACTGCTCATATCAATGAGTCATATTGACCACATCCTCATCCCACAATCCCACCACTCAAGAATCTCTAAATTTACAACAAAAAAGATCAATTTTTCTGATCACCAATTAGTTATGGTGCAGTTAGCACCAACCCAATCCCACACACAGGTGTCACCTTGGAGAAAGATTCACCCAGAAAATATAAGATTGCCTGAGATATCTGACTGGGTTGAAAACAAGGCTACAAACCCAAAATTCACAGCCCCTTTCACTTCAGATCCTATCGGAACATGGGAAAATTTCAAAAATATTTAATCAACAAAACCTGACATATTGCATCACGCAAGTACACCGCGGACACAGCCAAAATCAAACGTACCTTGGCAGAACTAGACCACCTGGAAATAAATACTCTGAGATCTGGCTATAGCCCTAATTGGGGATGCAAATGGGCAGAAATTTCAGCCTGACTTAACAATCTCATATTTGAACACCAACACAGAATCAAAGTGTTGAAAAAAGGTAAGTTCATAAAGGAAGGTAAAACCTGTTTGACATACTTTTTCCGCCAATTCCACTCCCGCGGAAACCAGCCCACATGCACACAGGTCTGCAAGACCAACAGCACTGTGGCAACTGACCCTGAAGAGGTCAAGGCGGAAGTACACCGCTATTACACCAAATTATATCGCTATATGCCAACAGATCCACAAAAAATTAAAGAATTTATTCAAAATTGCCAAGATACAAAGTACACTACCAAATTACAATATACTATCCCTTATCACACGGGAGGAGCTTTAGGAAACAATTCGCGGTGCACCACGTAGGAAATGCCCAGGGCCTGATGGGATACCCTACGAATTTTACAAAAAATATTTTCAACAAATCGCCCCCCTCCTATTGGCATTAATGAACAAGAGTTTGTTGGAAACACGCCTATTACCAGAAGGCCATGAATTTTACGTTATAACCTTGTATAAAAAGGGTGACAAGTTGGACCTGGCCAACTGACGCCCAATTGCACTCTCCAACACTGACACAAAAATTCTAACAAAAATTCTAGCAGCTAGATTAGGCGCAATTGCATCTGACATCCTATCACCCAACCAGTTTGGGTTTATACCAGGGCGTTCAATCTGGAACAACATACACCCTATTGCAAACATTTGTCAATCCAAAGCAACTGGTGCCCTGGTCTTCTTAGATCAGGAAAAGGCGTATGACCATGTTAGCTTGCCATACCTAAAAGAATGTCTACATGCTTTCAAACTCCCACCAAGATTCATAAAATGGGCGATGCTCCTAACAGAATCTGCAACCATGGCTGTATGCGGCCCTGGATTCCTAACAAACAAGATTAAACCACACAGAGGGCTCAAACAAGGGGATCCCCTCAGCCCACTGCTATACAATTTCAGCTTTGACCTGCTCCTCTGAGTAACTGACTCAGTCTCATGGGGATAACTGCACAAGGACAGCCAACAGTCAAGCTACTGGCCTTTGCAGATGACTGCGTAGCAGATATAGCAAACAGTGAAGATGCCTGACATCTGGAACACACTCTAGAGGAATAAAACAAGGTGAGCAATGCATCGCTCAACAAAAGGAAGGCAGAAATCATCCTTTTAGGCAAATACACAAACAATTGGGCCACAACATCAGAACCTCACACCAACCCTCGAAGAAAAAACCCAATCATATTACCCTTTGCAACACTTCCCACCACCACTCCTGTTTGACACCTTGGAATCTGGCTAGAATCAAGTGGATATGCTTATGAGACAATGGAAAGTAACCTGTTACAACGGGTATCCAAACGCGTCGCCTCCCTCAAGGGAAGAACCCCAGGATTAACAGGACGAGTTACAGTTGCTAACTCGCTCATCCTCCCAATACTGTGGTACCAGGCCCATGCGATAGCCTTCTCACCTACCTTTATAACCTCAATTCGCGCGCTTATCCTGGGCTGGCTGTGGCCTGGCTCTCACCCTCCTATACGGATGGAAACACTATTTGGCCCACGCTCAAGTGGAGGCATGGGACTAATAGATTTTGAGAGCCATGCCAATCACATCCTAGGTACCTGGATAAAGGAAATCCTTGCTCCAGACCTCCCGCAACAACATTGGTCCAGAGCAGCAAGGACTAACTTTGCACAGGCGCTCAAATTAACCAACCCACATAGTCCACCCAGAGTACTTTCATACCTTGCCAAGCACCCTACTGCAACGGGTCCACATGGAACCTCCCCTCATTTCAAACATATCCTCCAAACTATCCGCTGTATGGGATGGACCATAGAGAACATGGGTACTATACAGGGAAGGGGACGACCCAGCCCCCAATTCAAATTAAAAACCCAGAAAACCACCCCCAGAGGGATATGCTCGCAACGACCCCAAGCATAGCTAGGATAGAATACCTAGATATGCTGTACATTCCCTATTATTTAACCACACAGAAAGCAATGTGGAAAATGACACACCACCCACTCCCACAACCAAGGATAAGAGCAAACGCCTGGCGCTGTTTGAGAAGGACCTATAGGATGGCGGACCGCTCCAACTCCCTATACAAAACATGTGCAGTATGTGGAGGGGAGGGATTCCTACATCACCGCCTAGAAAGCATGCCCCCCCAACCAAAGCTATATGGCAGGAAGTCGCACGCCTGCTCAAGATTCAAAACGAACAGGAATTCTTGATATCAAAGAGTATCTTCGCGCTCCAGATTGAGTCACCAATCCCTTCTACACTCCGCTCCCTAATAAACCCATTGCAATGTGGACAATACACACAATTGCATTAGATGCGTTCAAGGGCACGGTCCCAACCATTCATGGGATTATTAACAGATTCCATGTCCACTTACTAGAGCACTTCCAAGCCTGGTTCTATGGATATATGAGACCAAAACAAAAAGCGCTCATAGAATCATGGTTCCTACTCTGGTTCCTCCACACAGACCCTTTCCTTCACTCCTGCTCCATAGCAGGGGAAACCCCCTCGGATTAGTGCACCAACCCCCACATACCTGGCAGTCCCGCTGGCAACAGGGGTAACTTGAGTACCTTAGGGTGCCCAATTTTATATTTCTTAGTTATTCTCTTAGTTTCACATATATTCGGTAATGTCTGTCCCCTGGTCAGCTTACCTCAGTTAGATAAAATAAGGGTATATAGAATCATACTATAATAGAATTCCTATTGGATATCCTTGAAATAAGTACAGTACCTGAAAATCTATTAATTTACTTTATAGGCCTTAATTAATATATCTGTTTTACCAAATTTTTATGAAGATTTTGATATAAGTTTGTCCAGAGTATTAGAAGTTATTTGTTTTGTTCATCAAGTTTTCTTCATTAAATTCAATATTTGTTCCTTTTAGTCTAATTCTACTTTTTTGTGGCCACATCAGCTTCACAACTGATAAGTACTATTAACATGTTTCCTAAATTATTTTTTATGTTAATGATATTTATTAAAGAAGATATATGTGGAGATCCACGACTTGGAAAAACAATTAATAGTTTTTTATAAAGCGTTATATAAAACTCATGGTTTGAATTTTGTATTTTTTAGAAATTTATTGCATTAAAACTACTGTTGGTTTTCTTGGGCATGGTGAAGCCTTTGGAGAGAAGTAGAGTACTAAAGCATTTTAATGTCTGTGCTTTATCCCAAAAACCACCAGTGCCTAAAGAAGTCTAATTGAGATAAACATTTATTACCAAACTAAGGATTTTATGATATATTAGGCGACTTATACATGTGTAACAGACTGGAATCAAACCAGCGCCATCTTGAAATTAGATAAAAAGTATCTACACTACTTATGTTTGAAAAGAACTAGCCTATCCACTACTTCTATTCATTTTAACCACCTAAACAAGATCAAATGGTGTATCAAATGGCATTGTTGGAATATTAGCTACTTCAATCAATAAAAATTTAATTAATCAGGAAACTGGGTTAAACAGAGAACCTCATATACTTATAGCTTCTTATAATATATTATGAACCATGTGATCATTTACCAAATGGAATATTTAGATAGCCATTAAGTATGTTATATTAGATATTAGAAAGTTTATACAAAGATTCGTGAATCTTATGTCTAATTGTCAATTTTATAAATGCTACCCTAGATAATATAGCCTCTATTTTTGGTTTTTATTCAATTCTTATTTTGCACTTTAAAAGTGCAAAGTATTACTATAAAAAATGAAAATAAATTGCAGTTTTATTAATTTTTAAATAACGTTATATCAATAGTGGTTAAGATCTTGCTATAATAAGTGGCTGGTCCTTTAATTAAGATAAAAATGAGAGTTGCAGTTGTCACTGCATGAATACAATAGAGCAAAGATGGTGTGTTTTAATATAATTTCTGTAAAAAAACTGGAGGCAGTATTCTTCTTAACCCTACATCTATTATGGCTAATCGCCCTAAGATCTACCTAATCAATTTTTTGTCTTAGACGTAACACACTAAAACTAGGAATGGTTAAGAAGTTTTTTATTAAAACTAATTCTGAAAAAGCTATCAAAACATCAAATAACTACAAACTGCCCTTCTTCTGCCAATTATATGAGATTGAGTAAGGTTACTTCTGTACTAATTGAATCTTTACCCATAATTCCTCTCCTTGCACCACCCCTAAACCAGTGGCTCTTGAAGAATTTCTGAGGCATTTCTCTACATCAGAGGCTCCCTACTGTGATCTCAGCTCCAACTCTGTGGTTGAATCCTAACTAGGTGTGAGGAAGTAATTCTAGGAAACCATATCCTGATGCAAGTGGGGAAGTCTACGCTGCAAATCCTTGGAAATATGGAAGCGTGACTAACGCATTCAAAACTGCTAATTATAAATTAGTTGAATCATAGTGCAATTAACACCAAAATCTAATTTACTTCAACCTGAGAGTCCCCAATAGTGGGCCATAAATTAGAATATAAAATGGCTTAACAAAGCTGTGCTTCTTCATCTTTTCTTTTGTTAGATAGATTCATAAATTAATTGACCAACCATTACATATATTTTGGAACTAATTGCTTAAGAGTGGAGACTTGTTTTATGAAATCTGATATAAAGGAAGAATAGTCTTTGCAAATAATCCATTCAACTTTCCTACAAAGCCTATATTCTGACTTTCCTATTGTAAAAACCTTACAGCTCTTTGCTTTGTTTAAGAGCATCCTGACAAGTTATTCTACAATATATTTGTATTATACTTTGTCCACAAAATAATATATTTTTTAAAAAATTTAAATTGTTGTCTGTTAGATCTATAGAGATCAACACAACTCACCTAGTAAGCAAGAGATCACAAGAATTGCTGTTTATAAAGTAAAAGTAAAAGTAAACGAGGTGGGTCAACCTTAGGACAAATATACCACACTGAGTTTTTTAGCCTTTTCTGGTTTCAAACCTGTTTTAAATAAAACCTGACCCAGAGTGAAGCAGGAACGACCCCACTATTCTGCCACTCCTCGCTCTTTATAAAAGTCTTTTCTAAGCTTTATATATGATATAAATTTACTGTACTGATGCTATTTGTTATGAATCAACAGAAGTTCTTGTACTAGCGTTATATACCAGGGATATAACTAATCAAATGTAAAATAATAATTTTTATAGATAAGCTTATGTCTAGGGTTAATTATAGTTAAATCTAAATTAAATTATTATTCATAATACCAATTAGATTATGCTAATAAGAGTGCCGCATTTTAGAAAAAGTTATTATACTAAACTCTATTTGTGTATAGTAAATAAAAATGTTATATACTGGCGCATCAGGTCACTTACTTGTGTGCCAGCTCTCGTAATTTTTGCTGAGCATCAACTTGCTCAATACATTGAGGCGATGAACACCGCCGGCCTCATTAATGAAGAAAACCCCCAACTATACCTCCTTATGCCACATGTCAATGATGCTCCCACCCAATGCTGTCTGCCATGGTCCACCAGCTAAAGCGAGCGCCAGACAAAAGTTTCCCCAAAGCCTCCTCACCATCTGATATGGTTCCTAGGATGATAACCTAGGGGCTATATAAGAATTTTTTTAATTTATGATAATCCCTTTGTTTGGCCCATTTGAAAATAAAGATGCGTGGTGGCCCCCCCTTTTGGGTTGGGCACCACTAGTACTAAAAAAATAAAAATGTTATATAAAAACATATAAATGGCATTGTGACTTTCTTATTACTATTCTAGTTATGGATGTCATGACAAACTTTGAATTGGTGTCTATAGTAAGTTCTACTAATCTAATTATAAACAGATTTGTTTGAAACCTATTTAGATGTAATTTTTGTAGTGTTACTGATAAATATTGTGTTTTTAATAGAAAGTTTTATCAATATTTTTTTCTATCACTAGCTATACTTATAATTTATACTAGTTTAAAAAATCACATACTTCTCTAAAAAGGCAACATTAATATAATTAATTGGTATTTTGAGTATGGTTATAAATTCATTTAATCTAGATTGTATTTATAGGGTATATATAATGTTGTCTTTGTTTAGTTTTCATATTAACTTCTCAAAATTTATCTTTACTCATGTATATACAATAGATATTAGTTTACCTTACATACAATATAAATAAACTTATTATAGAGCTGATGATGTAATTTTTAATAAATACACTTTTCATAGCTTTTAGTTATGCCTATCATATTGTTTAGATATAATAATACCCTTTAACTTTCAGTATATATTATATTGTTATATATTTACTATAGTTATGCATCTTAATTTAATTACAATTACAACATAGATAGTGTAATTAAGTATATCAGAATTTACTTTAAATTCAAAGCCTATATTATTGTTATATAATGAGTATGATCACCTAAAGGTGATAGAAACTAAAATTTAATTTAGTTAAACTGAACTCGAAAGTATAGATAATCTATGTGTAGATCAAAAAAGGACTTATGCATTGTTAGATACCAGGGTATCAGGCATAATAAGAAGAATATCAAACAGATAAACTTTTAGATAATCATCAAAAAAGCCTACTTAAAGGTTTAATTACATCAATTTACTGTATAATTAATTGACAAGTAGCAATCATTAGTTATACTAGAAAATCCCCATAGGTTTGAACCTAGGCCTCAATTTCCAGGAAGAATATCAATTAGTTGAATAGTTTAGTTCCAAGATGTGAGATGACAACTCCATTGTATACCTCACAAGGCTACAAATTTGAACAGTGTTAATGAAAGGGTACAAATCTGGAATCATCCCAAAATTTAACTTAAATAACCAAAGTCTCATCTGATTGGGTTATTCAGAGCTCATTTCTCCCCTATAAAATTTGTGCTACAAAAGCATTAATGAACCTGGAAGCAGTATACATTGTATAACTTTGATTCAAATAGCCCCAACTATTGATTATATTGCTATTTTTCCTTATAGCGGTTATATTGTTATAAGTGAAGTATAAAAACCCCAAAGATATTTTCTAATAAACTTATGACTAATATACTAAATCACCTTTTTGGTGACATCACTTTAATAAGTCCCTTTACCTCTTACCATAGGAAGAATATTCTATATGTGGGAACCTTAAGCGAGACTTAAAACCTTAAAAGAAATAAGATACTTTAAAAGATAACAGACTCAAACTAAATATGACTGTTGGACTTCTTGGGAATAGCACCATTGAGCCTCTCAAAAACAGAAGCCCTACAGGGTGGTGCTCAGTACAGGGAACACAACCAACGCTTAATGATATCTGCATCTAATTGATTGCACGATGGAAGACAATCTTGTTGATAGTGTTACCCGTTGGAGCACAAAAGAAATGGTGGAGATGATGACAAATTGGAAGTCCGCTTATGGTCAAATTTGAAGGAGTACAAGTAAATTCACCGGAGATCTGAAAATCTCAACGTCTAACCTGAGTAAAATGAAGTGTTCAGAGACTTAACTTTAGTATTTATAAACTCAGGAGAAAGAGCCAGCCACTTAAAGGGCATCCAGTGTGGACAGGACTCTCATGAATTTATATTAATCTAGCGCTCTCTCTGAGACATATGGTTCAAGTGTGAGCTTATCCTGAGAATTAAGCAATTCATACAACAAAGCTTTATAACAGATTGTGCACTTACTAAGAGTCCATAACAATGGGCTCCGTCACCATGTCAATACCAAAGGGCCTCACGAATCTCCTATGAAAATGTATATAATTTAGAATAACAAAGTATAGGGAACATACTACAGATTGAACTAGATCATGTCTAAATCATTCAACAACAAAATCAAATGGGTGCAATTGATTCTGGTGTTATCAATTATGTGGAGAAGGCTAAGGAGCTCCTCAGAAAAGATATTGCTGAGTCTAATGGAAAGGACTCAAGGATTTCTTGAATATTGTACCAAGAGCATTGCAAGCAAGACACCAAGGCATGTGGTGAGATAGTGACTTATGTTATACTAGCTGTCATAATGAAGAAGAACAAACTTAGCTCCTCAAGTCTTGACAAGAGCTTGCCTAAAGAAATTTGAAGAACTTGAATAACATTAAAACTCAGAGGCTCAGTTAGTATCTTATAACTGTATTGCTGAGTAGCCCTTGTTGAGAAGGATATAGTTCTGTGAAGCCCAGGTAGCTACTCACTCTATTTCTGAGCTGCTCAACAAAATTGGAGAGCAATGTAAGAGGAAAATCACCTAGTCAATATTACATTAACCAGATTAACACTTTTCAGTTAAGCTGAGCAACGCTGGAATGCCCTTATGTAATAATTAAAAGCCAAGATGGACAAGCCTCCTCAAAGCACTGACTGTTAAGTTTCGACAGAACAGTTTTATTGACGGATGCCATATTTTAAAAATGGGCTTGAAGCTTTAACTAGCAAAGAGGTCAAAAAAATGAAAAGATGGAGCGAAATAGAATACTTTATTGAGTTAAAAAGCGTTGACACTTATAGGACACATATGGACTTGGTGCCTTAGAGACCTTCATGTCCCAGTATGATGAAGATTTTTTACAGCCTTTTAGATTGACCGCCTGGTCGGCGCCCTCATTTTTCTGAGATGTCCTCGTGACTGCAGCAGTGGGGGTCGCGCTTCTTGAGGTTTTGGAAGCAGGAATGAAATTCCTGAAGGCGTCTCCATTAGTTCTAGAGCACAATGCTTCCTGATTGGATTTCATATCAGTGCCTTCAAGGTAAGGTTCCATTTTCGGAAAAACAAGTGTCAACTTGTAGAGGCTTGATTCAGGAGTAGGAATTTATCTTGCTAATTGTCTCAAATACTGACAACGACCTCATCAAAATCGTGGCAGAGGGGGGTATAGGTATGAAGAAATCAGCCATGTACTCAGTTCACCACTGCCCATGATTGACGTCAACAAAGGAGTACTCCAAGTTCACCTTATTTGTAACCTGGTAGGATCTAGACCTAAGAACGTCAATCTTTTTCTATCAACCTCTGTGTTGGTGGTAAAAGAGGGTGAGGGCACATAAAAAAAATTGGTAAGGAGGGTCAGCCAAAATTGAATCAGGGTTTCTCCATTTCTGTGGTGATGACAATACTTTAAGTGGCTAGAGCTTGAAGCCAGAAAATTCCATCGTCTAAGTCCTCATAGTTAAATCAGAGTTCTCAGGCATGGAGGCATCAAGCAGGTTCTATAAGCTACTTGCTAAACGAGGATCACGCCCATATAGAGCTTCATTGGGGAACATCTTGATGATTTTATGGTAGCTTATATAGTAAGCAAGCAAGGCACTGGGTAAACAATGATTCCAGCGAGTAGGGTCAGAGCGAGCCATATTCTTCAAGATAGAGTTGCGGGTTTCATTAGCACGTTCCACTGCCCCAATGGTCAATAAGTTTAAGGGACAGTGAAACGCTGTTTACTTTTTAAAAGTGAAGTTAATCCTTGTTCTGCCTGCAAGGTGAGTTTTAGCCCATTGTCCAAAAGTAATGTTTGTGGGCATCCATGCAGGGTGAAAACAGATTGAGTAAGAAATAGGGCCACAGCTATTGCAGTAGCAGCGGGGACAGAGATTGCTTTAACTATTTTGGTCACGTGGTCCATGGCTAGTAAAATATTTTTATGGCCATGTAACCTAGTAGAAGAGGGCCTACTACCTAGATGCTAATGACATTAAAAGGACCTGACGGGGCTATGATTGAGTGCTGATATCGTGATTGACCCAATGTTGATATTAGCATGTCATACACGCCTCCAGGAATTCTAGGATAGTTTCTACCATTTGTTCCAATACCATTGTTTAATTTAACCAGTCTTAAGTCTTCTTTTAATGCCCCATGTCCCATGGTCACATGCTCTTCTAGGGTAACATCAGTTCGAGAAGAAAGAGGATAAAAAAGCCATTTCTCATTAACTTTCTTATAGAACATTCCTTTCTCAATCTGAGTGTCTTGGGTCATTTTTTGGATCTCAGTATGGTTCTCAGGAGCTTTCAACTTCCATAATACTAGATGACTGATTAAATTGTACAATTGGTCCTCCTTGTGGGTCAAAGAAGCCAGCACTACATTCTAGAGAGACCATCAGCATTCTGGTAAATTGCTCCTGCATGATGAACTACATTGAAATCGTAGTACTACAGCCTTAGGGCCCAATTGGCTAAATGGCCATCTGGGTCCTTTATTTGCTGCAGCCATTGGAGTGAGGAATGGCCAGTGACGATGGCAAAGTGGTTGACATAGAAGTAGGGTCAGAAGTTCTTGATTGCCAACAAAACAGCCAGGCACTCTCGCTAAAAGATATTATAGTTACTTTCAGCCTTTCTCTGGCTTATCAAGTAAGCTACTGGATTATCAAACCAATTCATATTGTGCTGGGTTAGGATGGCTCCAATGGCAACATCACTCACATTAGTAGATATCAAGAAGGGCCAATCAGGGGACCATCTAGTACTAAAAAAGAAGGGCCAATCAAAACGAGGGTGAACTAAAATGGGTTAGTAAAAAGAGCGGTCTGCAACGCATTAAACGCCTTCTCTTGTTCAGGCCACCACTTAAAGGTCACATTCTTTTTCAGGAGATAGAACAGGGGCTCAGTTAGGTTGTCATACCGATGGATGAACTGATAATAATAGCCACCATGCCCAGGAATACCTGAATATCCCCTAAGGCCCTATGGCGTGACATCTTCTTATTAGAATCAACTTTGTCCAGGATGGGCTATATACTGTCTTTTGAGACATTGTGTCTGAGTAATTTCATCTCCTGCTTGGAAGGAAGGGTACTAAAAAGGGTTAATTTTTATTGAAGCCTTCCCAAGTCAATTAAAGACTTCCCGGAGGTTCTCCACATGATCATTGAAGATTTGCAAAAAAGATAAAGATATTGTCGAGTTATTTGAGAACACATGATAACTTCAAGTCCCATAGGATCCCATCTATAGAGCGTTAAAAGGTGGCCAGCACGTTGCAAAGGCCCTGGGGCATCCTCTTGGGTTTGAATAGCCCCTCGTTGGCTATGAGCTCACATTTAACTCAATCTTTGGAAGCGATCTCCATCTGCAAATATCCGCTAGTAAGATCCATTGCAGAAAAGTATTGCAACCTGGCAAGAAAGAGGATATATCATCTATTTGGGGCAGGTATAACTGACTTTCTTGGTGATGGAATTGAGCTAGCAGTAGTACATCACCACAAGATGGCTGCCATCCTACTTCTGAAGTAGAATTAGGTGGGAGGTCCAAGGTCTTTGTGAAGGCACTAATACTTGGGTTTAATTAGTTTGCTTTAGATCTACCACCACCTGGGCTTCTTCACCTTACTTCTTTGGTAGTCAGCACTGGATGGTGGGAGCAACCCCAGTCTCTACATGATGTAGAGCCCCACTAAGTTTCTAAAATCGTAGGTAGAGGTTGAGAAGAGGTCTAAATACTCCTTGAATATTACTAACCTGGCTTTGTTGTTCACTAGTAAACTATTTTAATAAAAGTGTCAACTAAACCCACTGATGGGGAGTTTCAAAACCCAAAAACCTTTAGACTTCTGAAGATTCAGACATCATTGACAGCCTCTACCAGTAGGAGCCAAACATAAACAGCTGGAGTGTTAGGGTACATTATCCTAGTTTGTCAGTATGGTTAGCCAACAACACCAATATGGATTCAGCATGGGCAGGATCTAAAATTGGCAGATAGGCTAGGACCTCTTTTGTTGAGATTCTGTTATGACTGGATGATAAGACTGATTTAGCTATGGCGGATTGGGAAGAATACGCCAACCATAATTTTAGTTATGATTATTTGTTTGCCTCGAGCTGAGGCGATTTTGGTTTGGACTAGGGTTAATAATAAATTGCCTTCAAATAAGGTGATAAGGCGATATCGATGTTTGATGAATTTTAATATGATCACCTCAAACTAAGGTGATGGAGAATTGAATTCTTCAGCTACCAGAACCAATGAGTTACGGCAAGATTGATTATTAGGATGAGAAAATAATATCATCTTAAGTCGCTGAGATATAGGTGAGATGATTCAATGAAAGAAATAAGGTTGTTAGTAGTTTAGAGTGAGAGGAACAGAGAGAATCTGCTAGATATATATTAAATAAATAAAGTGTCATTCAGAGTGGGTAACTATATTTTATTATATTTTTAAGTATGTGACTGTGGACTGACGATCTTTTTATCATCTGTCTGATTGCTCAATGGGCTCAACCCTGTGAAAATTCTCCAAGCATATTTTAACGGATCCTCCAGAGTTATAACAGTGGTGCTTACTACAGTGGGCCGTTGAATAATCACTAAAAGTTCCTAATCCACAATCATGGCTTGCATCAAAGGAGAATCATCCCAAACAGCTGCTCTGGATGCGACCATAGAACTCAAAATTGTTGTTGATGCTGTGCTTAAAATGTAGGAAAATATTCTTCAAGAGCGTAATGAAGTATGTGACCATCTAGTACTAAAAAAGAGCTTAATGAAGTAATAAAATAACTTGAGATTGCAGCTAATCAGCTGCAAATACTTGAACAGCAGAATAGGCAGCTCACCCATCAATGAATGATGCTACTTAACGACTAAACTTCACGGAAAAGAAGTTAACATCTATTCTTTACTCACTCATCCCCATTAGGAAGCAAACATGCAATGGGGTAATAGGGTAAGGACCTTTTTTAATGAATATGCGACCAGAGTAATAGCCATCCTGGCCGCTGAAGGGCCCTACACTACTCCAAGAGCAGCTGAGCCTAATGAGCCTAGCCCTCCTCAAGAGTCCAGTTATGAGGCACAGACAACTCCTCAGTCAACTTCTAGGGCTTGCGGTTTTTAGCAAAAGGAGGAAATTTGCATTGAAGAATTACCCCCCATTCAACCATAATGTAAACATCCATGGGCTCTTCAAATAATTTGAATTTGTGGCTGAAGGAACCTATGATTGGCGAAAAGATAAATTACTGATATCCACCTTGGACATAAGAAGTGCCAACTAAGTTACCTGCTATCTTTCAAGCAGTTCCATTACTTACCACGAAAGGAAACTGTGCTGCAGAAGTTTGGTGGTACTTCAAAGATGTCGCAGTGCAAAGCTAAGTTTCTGACCAGTAGGTTCCAATGTAATGAAACCCTCACTGCATTTGCAGATCAATGATATGGTGGAAGCCCATGTGTTAATAGGAGCAGGAGTTCTAGCTGAAGCTGGCGTGCGCATTGCAATGACCTCTGCTGTGAAGCCATACCGTGAGCTTTATAATGTCATTTCTTCAATTTTGGATGACAACATCCCTCTGCTCAAAATTGTTCAGTTCTTGCACCAAATATCTGATAACTTCCCTCCTCCAAATACAGAGCAGAAACACACCGCCGCCGTAGCTGTACTCTCTTATATAGGGTAATTCTTCCGTTTTGCCCCAATTCCACTTATTAACCCCAAGCCTTATTATAATCATAGACCCCGCACTCAGCTGAGTTACCCACAACAGTTTTCCTTTCGCTCCAGTATTGCTTATGAAAATTGGCAGCAGTCTAACTAACAAACTGGCAATAATTACACCAATTGTCAACAAAGTTATTGGCTTGAATGTTCTTATGAGAACCATAGACATGGATCCTAAAAAGTGAATTGTTTTAATTGCGGCCGCTCTGGTCACCTTGCGCAAAGTTGTCCCAACCGTCATGTCCACAATGTACAGAAGGACCAATACTACCAGGGAAAAGATAAAGCGGAGTAGAGATGGGACTCTCTACCTTCACTATACAACCCCCAACATCCCACCTTACCAATTATAGTATCTCAGGCTGATGTCCCTCAGAATGATGATGGAAATTTATACCATCATCTAGTTAGAAGAGTAAACATACTGAAATGGGCACAAACCCAGCCCACATCAGAAGAAGGACTTTTGGAGCAACCAAAGCTTTACGCCTGCTAGATGTTTGACCAAGCGTCTTCAGATACTCTAGATTCTGCCGCTGATGGCCCTACCTTGGTAGATGTGAACGTTGCCCTTCCAATAGATTCTATTGTTAAAGAGTACCCTAAAGTCAGCGAAGGACTACCAGATTTCTTAAGAAACGAGATCCTTAAATGTTCATGTAGTAAACAGTCAATTTCCCTCTTACACTGAATGTACCAACTATTATATTGTTGTTGCAAAAACCCAGGTTTGCGCTATCATAGATACAGACACTCCAGTCAACATAGTCTCCACTAAATTGATGGCCAGGCTGTCATTAAAACTGGTTGTGGAACACCGGATGGTATATAGAACATCTGGAGTGGAAAACACAGTATTTGAGGAGCGTACAGTACACTTCTGTTGCAGTTTGGTTCAATTGTTGTGGTAGCCCCAGCGATAGTGTTACCAAATAATAATTATGATATTTTAATTAGAACTGCTTTCATGCGACACTAGAAGGCTGTTGTTGATATGGCAGAAGGGACCTTCAAGTTTTTGGGGCAGTGGATTCCAATTTACTTTACCTCCACCGAGGTGCTAGAGACTCTGGTACACATGGAACATATCAACCTTGCCTACAGTGATGGGTGATTCCAGTTTTCTACCATCAACTGAAGAGTAAGATTCTGTCCTTCCTCAGCAGATATGTGAATATCAAGGTCTGCCGCTCAGAACTGGAGCTATATCCATTCCCTCTAGCATCAAGTAATAGTAATCACTGAGTTAGTGGTGGAAGTGCCAGCTGGGCTTCATGGGGAGATTTTTGGCTCTTATCATCAGTCGCAGTTTAAGCCCCATGTGGCTCCAAGCATTATTCTTCAGGGTCATGGAGAATAAGATATTGTTAGCAAATCTGCATCATGAACAGATACAAATCTTCCAACACCAGATAGTGACGTTTTTACATATGATCCCAGCAGAGGAGTTCCTCCAGGTTCCCAAGTTTAGTTCACTGGATAATTTGGGTTACCCTTTGTTATAATTTCAGATGGTATCACTAGGATTCGTTGGGTTATTTGCACAGGTCGAACCCACTGAGCAACAGAAGGACAATGTGAGGATTGTCTGTCCTTTGGACGCACTTGAGAATATACTAAAAATAGGAGCAATTGCCCCAACCAATTCTTTTCTTTTTATTTTTTTGTAAATACAGCTACTTTTCGCTGTCCCGTCTCATCTACACTAAAAGCAACCTAACCTCTCTCAAATGCCTATCTCGCTTATATACAGCGGCTTCAGGAGATACTGTTTTTCATGGGCTATTCTATTACGCTGATTCTCCTCAAATTTGGCTTTGTTATTCTCTAATCCTCTGTCGCCTTAATTGTAGGCGATTGACTTCATATTTGTCAAATGTAAACATCACCTTATTGCCTTATCGCCTTATATTGAGGTGATCCAATAAACCCATTACATCCAATAAAGACCCGTTATATCCCAATATCACCTCATCTCGAGGCACTCAAATAATTGTAACTGATACTATGTTTGGCATATTCCACCCTGCTATCCCACAATTATCATCCAGTCATATCAAAATTGCGACATTAACCCCTCCTTGACTGGACATAAAATCTTATTATTTGTAAATTTGGAGGAACTTTGAATGTACTCGGTTAATGATCTGACCACTTGTAGGATCCTTGATGGTATATGCGTCAAATCAAGTTTTCTCTTTTACTTCAAACAGACCAAACCAAATACTAGCCAGCTTGTGCTTCCACCCAAAACCATTTTGATTGTGAAAGAGAATCATATAGCCTTCCTTGTTTGCGCCAGCCCACTATGATGTGCCTGATCAGTGGCAAGATTCCTAATCTTCTTAGCCAAGCTAAAGAAATATGCTTTGGTTTGCAGTTTGATCAAAATGTTCATGAGGTTAGTCAAATAGCTGTGGGGTTCTAGTCCACCAGTGTCTTCTACACACACATAAAGCAATGCTAGGAGAGCCAGGTGTTGGCCATATAGTAATTGGAAGGGAATCTTCCCCGTGGCGGAATGGTAACTAATGTTATAAGTGAACATGGCAGTGGAAAAGAGAGCTCCAATCAGAAGGGCGATCCGTTACTAATTTTCATAGTATGTTCACCAGATTTCCATTCACCCGTTTGACCATTCCATTGGACTCGGGGTGGTATGGGGTCATCAGAACACCGTGGATTCCCATAAACTCATTCAGCTTGGGGAGAATGTTTGAGGTGAAGTTGGTTTCATTATCAGTGATAATAAACTGATGGAGCCGTGCCACTGAATAATGCATTCCAACACGAATCTGGCCATGTAACTGCCCCCAAGTCTCATATCGCCCTTGCTTCAACCCACCAGATCAAGTGGTCGATAGTCACTAGAATGTACTTACAACAGTTGGCTCCTGTTGGCAATGGGCCAAAGACATTGAGGAGACCGTGTGCCAAGCAAAATGTGGTTTCACTAACCGATATGATGTCATACGGCGGAATGGCTTCTCAACCTGGCAAATATGGCAACAGGAAATAGTTTCAAGCACATCAAAACTCATACTTTCCTAATAGTACCGTGGACATAGCAACTCCATAGTCTTATGCACTCCACCATGCATGACTTCTCAGTGAATGCTCATAATGATTCCCAGCCATGCTGAGGGGCACCAGGAAATTCACTGTAGAATCGCTGTTTTGTTTGTACAGTTCTCCATTTCATTGGAAGGTATTTGTGCGCATTTCATTTAACACATTGATTACTTTAGGAAGTCTTTAATCAAGTTTCCGCAGAGCATCTTATCATACATCACGTCGCTGAGGTCTGCTGTCACTGCAATACTCAGTAATCAAGATAAACAGTCAGCGTTCTGATGCTTCACTCCCAGCCAATGAAGAATCTCAGAATCATAAGCCTGTAACTTGAGAGCCCATTGAGCCAAGCATCCTTCCAGTTCTTTGAGGTTCTGCAACCAGCGTAATGACACGTAATTAGTTACAACTTTAAACTTTACCCCATGCAGATTGACTCTGTATTGTTTATATGTGTAGATTACTGCTAAGCACTCTTGCTCAGTCACAGTATAATTACGCTCATGACAGTTCAGACTATGTCTACAGAACACAACAGGATGTTCTTCTCCATCATTGTCTTTCTGAGAAAGTACTGCCCCAACAGCGGAGAGGGACGCATCCATATGAATGATAATCTCCTGGTTGAAGTTGGGATATTGCATCACCGGTGCGCTGCTCACCGCCGTATGGAGTGTATCAAAAGTAAATTGATGATGTTCAGCCCATTCAAACACAGCGTCTTTTTAACATTTCAAATAGCGGCCCCCAATACAGCTAAAATTAGGGATAAAGCGCTGGTAGTAACTGATTATTCCCAAAAATACCTGTATGTTGTGCTTACTATTGGGAGTAGTTATTTTGCTGATGGCCTCCAACTTAGCTGGTTGTGGTTGCAGCCCTTTTAAGTCTACCACAAACCCCAGGTATTCCAGCTAATCTTTGAAGAAGTTACACTTTCGAGGTTTAATTTTAATGTTCACCTCATCCAGCTGGCGGAATATTGCTTCAAGGTGGTTGAGGTGCTCGAAAAGGTTCAAGAGAGAATTTAATATTGTCAAGGTATACTAGGATAAATGACAGTTTCAGGTCGCCAAGAATAGTGTCCATGGCACGCTGAAATGTATCCTGGGCGTTGCACAGTCCTTGAAGCATCTGTGTTGGATGAGAAAGGCCTTTAGAGGTGATCACAGCGCATTTTTCCTGTTCCATTAAGGGTAACTCGATTTGCTTTAGCCTGGTATCAAGTCCATTGCAGAAAAGTAACGGTAACCCCCTAATTGGTCCAGAGCGTCTCAATTCTGGGCAAGGTATATGAATCCTTTTTTGTAATTCTGTTGAGCTTCCAGTAGTCTCTTACTACATGGTTGGTGCCATCCTTCTTTTTTACAATTAGAACAGGCAAAGCCCACGGGCTTTTGGATGGTTCAAGCATCCCTTGTTCTAAAAACTTATCAATTTCCTCAGTAACCACATCTTCTGCTGCCCAAGAACAGCAGATTGTCCAAGACCTTATAGGAGGATGATTGTCGGTGTCTAATTGATGGATTACCCCTGAGCACACCTAAATCATGATCATCAACAGCGAAAATCCCCTTATATATCTGAAATAAAGCTATTGCTTGGTCTTTTTGTTCATCTGATAATCCTGTTAAACTATACTGTGGTACCACCATTAGTACATTGGCTGATGCTTTGACCAGTAGACTAGATTAATCCAATGATCTGGGATCATGAACCTGACGGACCTAGTCTATTGGAATCAGATATAGATATGCTACAGTTTAGTGGTGGCGGATTTACATTGCTTCACTCTGCAGGTTTGATAACAAAACCTTTATCTCCCCATGTCCCAGAAGTATAATTCCTTGAGCCACATGCGGCTCAAACTGTGTTTTTGATAGAGCTCAATGACTTCCTCGTATAACCCACTTGGCACTTCCACCTTTGACTCAGTATTTACTAAGACTTGATGGCCGGAAGGTATAGATATGGACCCTGCCGCTTGAAGAGGTATCCCTTAATATTCATATATTTGCTGCTGGAGGGCCCAATTCTTGCGCTTTAGTCAATGGTAGCAAACAGGCCATACCCCATCACTATAGGCAAGGTTGATATGGCTCATATGCACCTGATCCCTTGGCACTCCACTAGTAGTAAAGTAAATTGGGATCCACTGACCCAGAATGGCGAGGGTTTCCTCCGTCATATCAACGACAGCCCCAAAATGACACAGGAAAGCGGTCCTGATTTAAAGTCATAGTTTTCATTCAGTAGCACAACCGCCAGAATTACAATGACAATGGACCCAAATTGCAGAGGTAGTTCACTATAAGCATACTCAGAGACAGTGCTTACAGCTCCAGCAGTTCTGTAAACCATGTGATGGTCCACATCATATTTCAACGTCAATTTAGCCATCAACTTAGTGGAAACTATGCTGACTGGAGCACCAGTATCTATTAAAGCGCGAACTCTATTTTTCACTACAAAAATATTACAGTATGTACACTCAGAATAAGAAGAGGATTGACTGTTTAATATATGAACATTTATGGGCTCTCACTTCCCATGAAACTCATTATCCCCTCTCCGACTTTAGTTATTCTCTGACAATGGCATCTACTGGAAGGACGACGTTCACTCCTTTCAGAGTTGGCGCATCCGCAGCAGAATCAAGTTAGTCCGAGGAAGTTGATCAAGCATTTGACAGGCATATGGCTTTGGTTGGTTGGGGGACCCTTCTTCCGTCGCCGCCTTGGCTTGAGCTCAGTTACTACATTTACTCCTCCAACCAGCTGCTGGTATAAAATTCTGACATCATACTGAGGGACTTTTGCAGGGTATACTACTATTGATTCAGGGACGTTTTGATTGAGTATCGCGGAGATAGAGGGTCCCATCTCTCCTCCATTCCATATTTTCCCTGATAGTATTGATCTTGTTGTACGTAGTTCACATGGCGATTATGGCAGTTTTTCGCCAAATGACCAGGGTGACCGCATTCATAGCAGTTAACCCCATAAGAACCATGTCCTTGATTATCATAAGTGGGTCCAGACTGGAAAGTTTGGGGTCATTCTGCGTAACCAGCCCCAGGTTAGTAAGCTGATTGTTGATAGTTGGCATAGTTGGGTCTAAGTCAGTAACTGGGTTGCTGACAGTTTTCATGGCCAGCCCATTGATGCTGATCAAACTGTTGAGCATAATTTAGCCGAGGATGAGGCGCAGAGTTATAGTAAGGCCAAGGATTACTAAATGGAGCTGGAGGTGGATGATAGTATTCTTCAGAGTAAGAGGGTGCAGTAGCAGCGGTAGTCTTACGTTCCACATTTGGTGGCAAAAAGTTAGGGGATACACAACGTAAAAACTGCACAATTTTAAGCAGAGGGACGTCATCATCCAGGAGCGGTGAAATAACATTGGAAAGCTCACAATATGGCTTCACTGCGGAGGACATGGCAATGCACACGTTGGCTTCCACTAAGTACCCAGCTCCAATTAGTACATGGGCTTCTGTGGTGAATTGATCAGCGAACTTTAGGAGAGTCTCATTTTGATGGAATCTGATTGTTAAGAATTCTGCTTTCCTCTGCGACATCTTTGAGTTTCCCCCAAACAGGCGGAGTATGGTAATCTTTATGTCCTTATAGGTGACAGAACTGCTTGGGAGGTAACAAGTGACCTGATTGGCACTTCCTACATCCAAGGAGATATTAACAACTTAGCCTTCCATCTATCAGAGGCTCCTTCTGCCGCAAACTCAAACCATTTGAAGAACCTATGAATATTCCCGTTGCAGTCAAATAAAGGAAATCTTTTTCATATTAACTTTCTCATCCCGTTCATAGGTTTTTGGCCCATACTGAGGAATGGACCGTGATCCAAAAGCAGATTCTTGATGAGGAGCTGGAGTAGCGGAAGTTGGAAGGTCCATCACTTCAGGGGTAGCATGACTTTTTGCATTGGTGGTACCACCATTACTTGAGGGCGGTGATGTTTTAACTCATATGCATATCTCATACTACCATCTTGGGGTTAGTAGCTTTGACCAGCATCATAGACATCCACGTATGATGCCTCTTCTTGGTAGTCATCATTGTTCCAGCGATAAGAGCGAGAAGTATTGGTCAATCGTTGTTCTGTGCACTGCAGCCGCTTGGTGGTATTGTTCAATCATTTGGAGAGTTCTTTGTTTTGTAGTCCCAAGATTTGCATTTAACTTAACGTACTATCAAGCTGGTGCATGACAGCATCTCGTTCATGAAGAAGTTCATCTTGGTTTTTGAGCACCGCATCTAAGGTAACTTTGAGATCCTCATATCCAGCTGGTGTGGTGTTCCGTGAAGACTCCCCAACAACACAGCTTGAGTAAGGCATGGCTGGCGACTGGAGTTCTGGAGTGTTAGGTGGTTGATCAATGGGCCCCCTGTAGTGAGCACCACTGTTATAAATTTTGGACAGTATTGCTAGGATCCATCAGGTTATTTGCACAGCTTGAACCCACTGATTAAACAGACGTCCAATTTGGGGATCGTCTGTCCTTTGGACGCACTTGAAAATATACTAAAAATAGGGGCAATTACCCCAACCAATTCTTTTCTTTATTTTTTTATAAATACAGCTACTTTTCGCTGTCCCATCTCTTCTACGCTAAAACAACCCCCTTCACTCAATCGCCTATCTTGCTTATATATAGCGGCTTCAAGCAATACTGCTTCTCATGGCTTGGGCTATTCTATTCCGCCAATTCTCCTCGAATTTGGCTTTGTTATTTTCTAATCCTCTGTCGCCCTAATTGTAGGCGATTGACTTCATATTTGTCAAATGTCAACATCACCTTATTGCCTTATCGCCTTATATAGAAGCGATCCAATAAACCCATTATATCAATAAAGACCCGTTATATCCCAATATCGCCTCATCTCGAGGCACTTGAATTATTGTAACTAATACTATGTTTGGCAGATTCGTTCTGCTATCCCACAATTATTGTCTAGTCATATCAAAATTGAAAATACCTTTAAACCACAACTTGGTGTAATGATGGTGGTACCACGCAGAAATTTAATAGGGTTTTGGAGGGATTAAAGAGAAGGCGATAGCTTTATTCAAAGATATAAAGATCTTTGCAGTAGACGACCACGATTTAGGGTGCACAAAAGGTGTGGTCCATTAAGTAAACACTGGGAATCACCCCCCATCAGATCTTAGCCTATCCACCAGTATAGGGCAGCAGAAGAGGTAGTAACCAAGGATATTGATAAGTTGCTTGAACAAGGGATGCTCAAATTTTCAGAGTCCATGGGCTTCACCTGTTCTGATTTCAAAAAGAAGGACAACAACTACTGGGTAGTAATAGACTACTAAAAGCTCAACAGCATTACCAATAAAACTCATACCTCTTGCCGCAAATTGATGATGCCTTGGATCAGTTGGGAAGAGCTTGTTACTTTACAGCAATGGATTTAATATCCAGTTATTGCAAATCCAGTTGCCTGCGGTGGGACAGGATAAATGCGCCATTATTACATCCAAGGGGCTTTTCCAACCAACCCATATGCCTCAAGGGCTTTTTAAGGCCCCAGCTATGTTTCAGCGGGCCATGAACACCATTCTTGGCAGCCTGAAGCTGTCATGTGTACTTTTGTACCTCGACAACATTAATGTCTTTTCGCATACATTCTCTGAGCATCTTAGCCATTTGAAGAGGTCTTCTGACAACTTGTGGAAGCCAACATCAACCTCAAGCCCCATGAATGCCACTTCTTTAAGGACCAACTGGAGTACCTTAGTTTGTTGTGGATGCGACTGGGCTGAGGCCCCAACCAGCCAAGATAAGGCTATTCAAAAAACGACCCTGCCTAGCAGCAAATGTGATGTACAGGAATTTTTTGGGGATGTTCAGTTATTACTGACGCTTCGTCCTCAACTTCAGCTGTATTGGAGGTCCGTTGTTTGAGTTATTAAAGAAGTTTGAGCCCCTTTTGAATGGATGGAACACCATCAATGCTCATTTGAATTACTTTAAATGGCGCTAATCAGCGTGCCAGTGTTTCATTATCCTAATTTTGATAAAGGGTTTATTGTTCAGATGGATACATCCCTTTCTGCCATTGGTGCAGCTCTATCCCAAAAAGATGATGCAAGGGAGGAGCACCCAGTGGCGTACTGCAACTAAAGTCTCAATTGCCATGAACTTAATTACACTGTGACTGAGTGGGAGTGTTTAGTGATATTATATGCGTATAAGCAATTTATGGTGTACTTGCATGTAGTGAAGATCAAAGTTTTAACAGATCACGTTTTGTTACACTAATTGCATAACCTAAAGGAGCCTAAAAAGGCGCCTAGCCATATGGGCCCTTAAACTGCAGGCTTTTGACTTCAAAATTCTTTACCAATCTGGAGCAAAATACCAGAATGTCAATTGCTTATTGAAATTGTTCACAATTGCGGTTATGGTAGATCTGATTAACATAATGTTTAATAAGATGCTCAGCCGTAAGTATGACGATGAACCGCCTCCAGTCATCAAAGTATTGTATGGAATATGGCCAATTTGTACCTTATAAATATAGAAATTTAAAAGCGAATATGGGGACAATACCATGAATATCCTCAAGTCTTCCAAACCTCTAATATTATTTTGAGCGCACACCAAGCCGTTGGAAATGGTGAAATATGTAAAACCCTGGAATTGCTGCGACCATGGTACTATTGGGAGAGCATGAACTTTGATGTGCTTGAAACTATTTCCTGCTGACACCTGTGCCATGTGGAAAAGCCATTCCGCTGTAAGACTTCGTACTGGTTAGTGAAACAACATTTTGCTTGGCATATGTTTTCCCTGGATGTTGTTGGCCCTCTGCCAACAGGAGCTAACCAGTCCAAGTACATTCTGGTGGCTATCGACCACTTGACCAGATGGTTTTGAAGCATGGGAGATATGGGATTTGGGGGTAGTCACAGTGGCCAAGTTTATCATGGAATGTATTATCCAGCGACATGGCTGCCCCAGTTCATTCTCATTGATAATGGAACCAACTTCACCTCGCACATCCTGCCAAAGTTAAATGAGCTGATGGGCATCCATGGGGTTCTGGTGACCCCATACCACCCTGAGTCCAATGGGATGGTTGAACGTATTAATGGGACCTTGGTGAACATACTACAGAAATTAGTAATAGATTGACCTTCCAATTGGAGTTCCCTCCTTTCCACTGCCGTTTTTGCCTATATTATTAGCTACCATTCCACCACAGGGAAGAGTCCCTTTCAACTAATATACGTATAGCACCTGGCTCTTCCAGAATTGCTTTATTTGTGTGTAGAAGACACCGGTGGAATAGAACCCCACCGCTATTTGACCAACCTTGCGGACACCTTGATCAAATTGCAAACCAAAGCATATTCCTTCATCTTAGCCATGAAGAATAAGAATCAGGCTGCTTATCAGGTATGACATAGCAGGTTGGCTCAGGTCAAAGAGGGCAATAGGGTTCTCTTCTATAATTAACATGGGTTTGGTGGAAACACAAGTTGGCCAGTATTTGGATTGGTTTATTCGAAGTTATAGAGAAAACCAGTCGACGCTTATACCATAAAGTACCCCTGAAAGCAGTCAGATCATTAACTGAGCACATGCGAAGTTCCTCCAGCCATATAAGCAATAGGAGCCTTATCGTCTAGTCAAGGGGAGTGGTAATGTCAAGATTCTAACATGAATGGATGATAAGCCTGAAATAGCTATGGCGGATTTGGAAGAATCCTCTGACCATGATAATAGTTATGATTAATTGAGTGCCTTGAATTAAGGCGATTTTGGGTCATATTAGGGTTATTATTGAATTGCCTTCAAATAAGGCAATAAGGCAATATCGATGATTGATGAATATTGGCATAATCACCTCAAACTAAGGCAATTGAGAATTGAATACCATCAGCTACTGGAACCAATGAGATATGGCAGAACTGATTAACATGCTGATAATATAGTATCATCTTAAGTCGCTGAGATATAAGCGAGATGAGGAGATGAAAGAAAGAAAGTTGTTAGTAGTTTAGAGTGAGCAGAACATAGTGAATCTGCTAGATAAATATTAAAGATATAAGGTGTCATTAAGGGTGACTCTATATTTTATTATATTTTTAAGTATGTGCCTGTGGACTGACGATCTTTATATCACTTGTCTGATTACTCAATGGGCTCAACCCTGTAAAAATTCTCCTGGCATTTCTTAATGGATCCACCGAAGTTATAACATCCTTAATTGACTTTTATCTATACTTTGAAACTCCAGAAGATATCTGAAGGGAATGTTGACGTGGACTCAGGTGTCAACAATAATCTGAGACTTTGGTGGTATAGTTATCGTCTTAGGCAGATAAATAGGTTGCTTTAAGGTCATTAACCGCAGGTGGGGCATTTGCACATGAGAGCCCACACATGATATTCAAGTCAGTTAATTTAGCCTTAACTCTTTATTAGGCAAGACCAAGGCTTGACCTCCATTTTGGCTTTGCGTGAGTCTTAAAACCAGAGGGACCCAATGTCCAAGCAGGGATAGAAATTCTTCATCATAGTGCACTACAGCAGACTAAGCCATGATAAACTGAGTCCTAAGGAGAAGATCATAGCTCGGGTTATCTAGTGCAATGATGAGGGTTATCACATAAAAGCTTCCCAAAGCAGATTGTAAGGAAAAATATGCTCCAATGGACAGAATACAATGTGGTTATCCATGATGTATTCCATGTAGTGCGGTAATTGTGGAGAAATATTAATGCTTTTCATCAGTTTGGATGAAAGACTTCCATGTAGAAATACTATTGATAATGACGTGAACCAGGTTTTTATGAATTAACACTGACGTGAGTGACAAACTCTTAAAATGTGAAGTTAATTTGAGAAACATAGGAGATACATCAGAAAAAGAGCAATCAGTATCATATTCTTTATTATCAGCGGGTACAAAAACCCATTTTTCTGGTGCAATAACTATAAGCTCATTAGAGGTCACTAATTGTCTTGAGGTGACAAAGGGATGTAATCATGGACTGTCTAGTCATTATGCTGACAGTCCTTTTTCCACCTCCTTGGTGAGACTTTTCCTAAAATTCTTGTCACTGTAATGGAAATCATTGCAGTTAATTGCATTGTGTTAATGATTCTTCTGGTTTTAGACAATGTGGACCCAAGGATGTTTGGAGGAAACAGAGTGGATAGTTTTAGGACTCAGGGTCAATGCAAGTATCTTGTTAAGCACTTTTTTATATTCTTAAATGCAAGTAAAACAGTTTCGTCTGGATGATCATATGCATTTGAACCTCGGGATTTGACCCCAACGTGGAGATGACTGCAGTTAATGCGTCATCCAAGGTAATGCGGTTAGTGTTTACTAAGTGTTGTGCTTGAGTTTAGAATATGTTGGAGAACTCCGCAGGATTTCTCTTTTGTTCAGATGAATACTTATGAAAGCTTGTTTCTGATTGGCCAGGTTAAGGTTGCTGCCAAATTCCTGGATTAAGGCGGTAAAGACTTATTCCCAGGTGTGGCATTCCTCTAAATATGATGCCATAATCTCATGGCAGTAGTATTAAGGCAGGAGTTGATATGCTTCACTTCTGTTGGTCAGAAGCCTCATCCATAGAACTCTCATAAGCATATAGGAATGATGCGATGCTTTCCTGGCTGGGGGTTTACTTCTTCTTAAAACTAGGCTTAAAACTAGTCACAATAGGAGTGAAAAGGGTATTGACACAGGGAATCAGTGAAAACTCAGAAAGTTCAGTTTCTAAATAGTCATGAGGGGCCTGATGATCTAGAATTCATATCAAACTCTTGAGGTCCTCCTGTATATCATCCCAATTTCAGTTTAAGAAAGGTAATGTACGCCTTGTGAGAAAACTTCTCCTTTAATGCTTGAATGTTGGGACATGAAAAAAAGGTTGATCTATACTTTATTCAAGTATGCTTTGAACCCTCAACTGGCTTGTTCATGAAGAGATGTAATTATTGGTTAGCTTGGGGGAAGAAGTTAAGATTATCCATCTCATTTTACAATGCCTCAATCAAGACCCATGGTTATGAGGAACTCCATCCACTCAGAGCTTGCACCTCTGAGCCACATTGCAAATTTGATCCCATAAGGAGGTGAGGGCCATCAAAACTTCCTTTTTCCAGGAGTCATCAGTGTCGCCAGGAGTAGGCACTGTTGGAACAGAGGGCCCTTGAGGCATATGGGGACCTTCAGACCTTTAAGCCTTTTTGGCTCCCTAGACCCCTCAGGTCCTTCACTCCCAGAGGTGATGTCATGAGAGGCTAGCTTCTGGTAGTGCTGCTGTTGAGTCCGCACCAGGTCCTCAACTTAGTTGAGGCATTGATCTCAGACAGTCTCAAGGAGTTTTAAATTCTGACAATAATGGTCCTCAAGATAGCCTAAAATATAGCTATATAACATCATGAGTTTATTGTGGGCCTCATTGATTAACCAGTGTTTATTGATAGTGGCTTCCCGATTGTTGTGGACAAAGGAGGAGGCTGTATTATAGAAATCAACAACGTGGGAGTTGTTGGGATTGTGGGGAGTTATCATGTATCCCTTAATATTTTTGGCCTGGGGACCCAAAGTTTCAGGGTGCTGGATTACCTGTTTTTTTTGCTTGGTCAAGAAGTCTTTTTCCAGATACTTTGTCTGGATGGGCTATTCCAAATAATTATATACCTAATATTAACTTAAAATATGAGAAAAAGAAAAAA